>JAJGRW010001420.1:0-28318 GCA_025461045.1 Carex parvula
AGCCGCAAGCTATCAAAAGCCTCCCTCATATCTCCCAGACAAGAAGCAGGCATCGATGGTGATCACTGGTCTCAGGTACTGGAACGCCGCAATGCATGGACCAAACGCCCAGGCTACGGCTTCGAACTGGGCAACACCTGGCATGATTAGTCCTGTTTCCTTATTCCGTACCGGGCTGGTCAGAAATTGGTGCGTCGAGCCGGGATTGTTGTAGCAAATTGCAAGCAACAGTGGTCTCAGCAAGCTGTATGAAACCTCCCAACTCCCAAATTGTCGGGCTATTGCCAGCTCACGGCCCCTCCACAGTCGGTTGTATTTAGGTGTCACATTGTCATACACAGACAAAACAATGTCTGCCACCGTCCGGATGCTCATACACGGGTCCTTTTTAATTGCGTTCTCAATGACATCGGCAATGAGTGATGCCGTCAGACATTCGTGGTCGTTCCTCGTACTCTCAGTCCTACATGTGTGAGGCCTGTCTTTCTTAGTTATAACCCATGCGTCTCCACATCCCGTCGGCTTTGCCCTAAGCTCGTAACGGCAATTTGGATCCTTGCACAACAGAGTAACCCGATCCCTGTCACTCTTCCAAGATCTGAACTCCTGATTCTTAGTTATATGGTGCTCTCTGATCTTCTTCATTAGGTCTTCTTTGCTTTTAAAATATTGGTTTGCTTTCAGCTCACCTTTGTACTCAATCCGTTGCCCATAATAACCAATATCTGCTTCTCTAAACTCTGAAACATCATTGAGGTCTGGGAACGGGTGCGTATCAGTCCGGCCACTAAGCGGCCCCCCCTCATAAGTATGCCTTTCAGCTGTTTCAACCGGCCCGTCTTCATCGCAACCTTCCACGTGATCTGAATCCCCCCACATTTCTCCATCAAATTCATCCCCGCTGACCAGATCGTCCTCCGGTATTTCATTAATATCTTCAAAGTCCGGGCAGCTTGCATCGTCTACTGGTGCAGGTCTGGGGTAAGGTGATACTGGAGGTAATGGTAAAGGAGTGGCATTTACGGATCTAGGTGGGGTTGAAACTGAGTGTCTTGGTCTGCCTCGATTGTGCCTAGGTGGGGATGCAACTGAGTGTCTTCGTTGAGGTGCTGGTGGAGTAACGTAGTTGTAGGGTTCTGGGTCAGGTTCGTTGAGGAGTAAGGTGGAGTCACGTCTGTAGGTTTCTGGTTGTGGGGTATAATGTGGTGCCGCTGACCCAGCGCCCGAACTTCCAACCCGGGGCTCTACCGGAACTCTTCTAACAAATATTTCTATTAGAAAATTCCCTTCTGACCTCAAATAACCATACATGCCTCTCCACGTACTCTCATCTACCAGTTTCGCAACCATAAATTTTCCGCTGGAGGGATGGCAATATCGGGTTGCCAATTCTAGGTCGCACCTTTCTGGGTTGTAGCCGGTGTGTGTGTAAACTATGGATTTCAGGTCTAAAAGTGAGATGTCATCTGGAATCAT
Source organism: Carex parvula (assembly GCA_025461045.1). Classification (NCBI taxonomy): domain Eukaryota; kingdom Viridiplantae; phylum Streptophyta; class Magnoliopsida; order Poales; family Cyperaceae; genus Carex; species Carex parvula. Next base: position 1,477 of record JAJGRW010001420.1, read on the forward strand.
TAATGAATGAGCTGCATCTTTGTTGTAATACGCCCCTTGTGCACTATTAAGCATCTTCCCACCATAGTGTAATGAAATAAAGGCCATGGTAAACAAACTACATTTTAGAAAATGGTAAACAATTGTCAGGTTACTAAACGGTAAACATTTGTCAGGTAACTAAATAGTAAACAATTGACTGGTAAACAATTAAGTAAATGGTAAACAATTAAGTAAATAGTAAAGAATTAAGTAAATGGTAAACAATTAAGTAAATGGTAAACAATTAAGTAAATGGTAAACAATTAAGTAAATGGTAAACAATTAAGTAAATGGTAAACAATTAAGTAAATAGTAAACAATTGTAAAGAATTAAGTAAATGATAAACAATTAAGTAAATGGTAAAGAATTAAGTAAATGGTAAACAATTGTAAAGAATTAAGTAAATGGTAAAGAATTAAGTAAATGGTAAAGAATTAAATAAATGGTAAACAATTAAGTAAATGGTAAACAATTAAGTAAATGGTAAACAATTAAGTAAATGGTAAACAATTAAGTAAATGGTAAACAATTAAGTAAATAGTAAACAATTGTAAAGAATTAAGTAAATGGTAAACAATTAAGTAAATGGTAAACAATTAAGTAAATAGTAAACAATTGTAAAGAATTAAGTAAATGGTAAACAATTAAGTAAATGGTAAAGAATTAAGTAAATGGTAAACAATTAAGTAAATGGTAAACAATTAAGTAAATGGTAAAGAATTAAGTAAATGGTAAAGAATTAAGTAAATGGTAAACAATTAAGTAAATGGTAAACAATTAAGTAAACGGTAAACAATTAAGTAAATAGTAAACAATTAACTAAATGGTAAACAATTAACTAAATAGTAAACAATTGTAAACAATTAAGTAAATGGTAAACAATTAAGTAAATGGTAAACAATTAAGTAAATGGTAAACAATTAAGTAAATGGTAAACAATTAAGTAAATAGTAAACAATTAACTAAATAGTAACAATTAAGTAAATAGTAAACAATTAACTAAATAGTAAACAATTAACTAATTAATTAATATATAAAATAAAACATAATAAAAAAAATAATAAAAAAAAAAAAATTACCTCAACAGTAGTAGCGATGCCTCGGGATGTGTGAAGAAACTGAAGGGGAGGGGTGGTCTTTTATAGAGTTTTTGGCGTTTAAAAAAAAAAAAAAAAAAGGTACATAGCCGGCCATAAAATGGCCGGCTTGGGTATATATCGATAATTGGTCCGATTCTGGGTATAATTAATAATTTGTATTAAACTTTGGATATTAATAAAAATGTCGGCAGAAGCTGCCATGTAAATTGATTAAATATAAATGGATTTGTACATGTAATTACATCAATTGAAACTTTGAAAGTAAACAAGAACATTGTCCAGGGGCGGACCCAGTGTATTCTAGGGGGGCAGCTGCCCCCCTGGATTTTGAGTTTTAGTGGAGATTTATCGGTTTCGATCGACTCTGCTCTCCCCTGGAATTTTTTTTGCCCCCCTCTGGACGTTTAATTTGTAATTCGAGTTAAATTTAGGGTTAAAATTGAAATAAATCTGTTGAATTTTTATTGGTAATTAAAATTATAAGTCAGAGCATCAGAAATTACAAGTCAAAACATTAAAAAGTATAAGTTAAAGCTTATTTTTTGTCGAATATCTAATTGGTTAATGGATTTAAACCCAATTAGATATTTAAATCCGATTTGATATTTTTTTTGCCCCTCCTGACGAAAATCCTGGATCCCCCCACCCTCTTGTTGATTTCGTATCCTCTGCATTTACGGAACGTGCGTTAATAGGTTGTAGATATATCTAGAGAGAGCCACAAATATCTCTAACTCTAGATGATTCCTTAGTCTTCCTAGATCAAATATAAATAGGTTAGTGTGTGGTAGTCATTAGCCATCAAGCAAATCATCGAAAAAAAAAATTAAAGAAGTCGTCTTCTAGCTTTCATTTAGTGGTAGTAGATTGAAGATGTATAGAAAATATTAAATATTAGAAGTGTAGTTGTAAGAGTTGTTTAAAGTTTGTAATTAAATTAGTTTAAATTTAGTGTCTTTGCTTAACATATATTGAAATTTGATTAATTAACGATCGATGATTGTTTATTCGTATATAACGGGACGACATGGAACTGTTACAGAGACCGAGAGACTATAAATTAGTCAATTTTTATCCCCATGGTAACAATATTACTCAACCTGTATTCAATTATTACATATGTAGCATTTAAAAAAAAAAAGGAATGATTATGGCCGTGCATGGGTAAGAAAAACAAGTACAAATTGAACCATGCAGTGTGTTGTATTTGATTTCAAGGTTCCTCAAAGAAAGTCTAAAAAGTAACCGCAGACAAATAGACAATCAGACTCCCAAGTCCTAAAGTTTGGACAGTAATTAAAACTAAAACAACGGATAAAACTCGCACATAATACTTAAAAGGAAAATGCATGGCACGATAAATCTCAGAAATTACAGAAAGTTCTTCATAACTTTTTGCTAGTTTCCATTCAGCAGAGGACACCAGCAAACCTATTAAGTTTGAAGACTGTTAAACAACTCCTCACGAAAGAGCTTCTCGAACTTTTGCATGGTAGTTGAGTCGAGCGACACAAAAGCCGCTAAACCAGCATCTTTTCCCGGTTCATTGATGATGTAAACAACTCTGTTTCCATTTGCCTCAGCCCATGTCATCAGCTGTGGTGCACCCCATCCGAAATCTGCATCATACACCGGCATTCCATAAATGCTAGAAAGGCGAAGATCAGATTTTGGCCATTCTTTTACTAAGGATAATCCCTTGCCTTTATTCACCTCCACGTAGTCAATGAAGGATCTAACGAACTCATCCGTAATCCCATCAACCGCAGCTTTCACAGTATTAGCAACAATTTGAATTGGACTGGACGTGACCTTGGATACTTGAGCAGTTGCAGACATTCTGATGAAAGCGTTACCAAAGTACTTCTCGGGGAGTGGCGGGTTAACACGATTACGTATATCTGCAATAAACAAGAGGCGTGTCTCGATGCCGGGAGGAAGTTCTTCAGCAATGCAGTAGCACTTCCAAACAAGTGCAGCAACAACACAGAAAGTGGAAATTCTTTTGGTAATACTACCTTCTTGGCACCGGGATTTTAGGGAGCTAATTTGTTCATTTGAGAGCTTGAACTTTGTTGTAATACGAGATATGGGGTTCGATGTATGAATCAATTGATCATTTTCATACTCATTGTGATCGAAGGTGATAGATGGCGGAGAACGGGCAAGAAGTGGAGTATTGTCAAAGGAGGGAGCTATGATGTTGTTAAGGTCGCCACGTGCAATTCTAGCCCATGTCTGGAAATAGTGAAAAGCGCTCCGACCATCAATTGAGACGTGATTATTCGCACTTCCTAGCACCACTCCGCCACATTTCAGATATGTTACCTGCACACAGTAGCACGAACATTTCGATTAAGAAGAAGATGACGAGTACAATACGTGGAAATTGGATGGGTTAACGGGCTCAGGTTCCATTTAACCAGTTAAATCATTTTGATCAGGTTCAAGCTAGACTTCAAGTCTACATTGCCTCTGATTCAAGTTACTTGAGATTCATGGTTCTGAAAATCGGAATCATAAACGGAATCGGTAAGTTGACCGTGAAATTGGTATCGGATAAATCGGTCGGTCTCGGCCAAATCGGATAGAAAACTCGGATTAAAAAAAAAAAAAACTTGCTCTATATATATTAAAAAAAAGGAAAAAAGTTAAATTATTAATTTGTCCAAAAATTTGGTTAAAAAAATAAAATCTTTGTCTGCTGGTACTATTTAACGCAAATTTAATCATTTTTTTGGCTTTGATATTAGCAAATATGAGAAAAAAGAGGGATGCAATATGCTTGAAACTTCCCTGGGCCAATTCTTGCCTACAGTCTAATTAAGTAGAATCAATAACATTAATTCTTCAATTAGCAAGTTAAAATGAAAAAAAAAAATATTAAATAAGAAAAGGCCCATTCAATTCGGCCCATTCAATTGAATCCCAGAGATTGGTCCCACCATGTCAAATTAGTCAGGTCCTGTATTTCCCCCATTTCCTACTCTCCGTTCGTTGTGTTCTTAAGGTCAGGTCCTGTATTATAAAATTTAGAGAACGGATTTGACCATATTTTCTTTCAAAAAATTATCTTTGTTGGAACTACAAGCTGCACGTAGAATGAATGACACACTGGATCCGGAGGAGTAAAATCAGGAATGGAAATCATTCTGATATTCCTGAAGCGCCTCTGCCAGTAAAAAAATATTGTGGAATTTCATAGATTTAGTTACTTCCTCCATACTTAGATAGTATGTAATGTTGTTTCTATAATTAGCTACTAATAATTAAGGTGTATGATTATTTGTCTGATTAAACATAAGCTGTAATCTCTAAAAAGACATACAAATCGTGTGTATGCATACTATGTGTAATCTGAAAAATTCAGTGAAATAAAGAAAGTGGAAGGGGTTGGGCGGAGTGTGGTGTTGAACTTCTTCTTTAATATATTTTTGACAATCTTGGTTGGCTTTATTTTTTTTGAAATCTTGATAGTATCTACCATGTTGCTATTTATTGAATTAAAATACCTTGGCTGACTTTAAGAACCTAAATTTTGACCCATAACACATATTTGAAATTGTTATGTTTTTTCACATACAATCTTTGCTTTTGCATTATGTAAGAGATAGATTGAACTAAATGAGGTATCTATATGCTTGTATTTATAATAAAAAGCTATTTTTCTAACCTGAAGCATACTCATAAGAGATGTAGAAGGCGGACTCGGAACAAACATGCTTCTCAACTCAGGTGAAGGCCGGAAATTGATGTCATCAGAACTGAGCTCTGACCGGGCCACAACAAAGAGTACACCTTCAGCATTGCAATCAACCGCTCTGCGACCTCCTTCGCCTATAAAAAACCGGCCAGCGAGGGGGTAGAAGAGCACTAGTGTTTTGGCCAAAGCAGCCTTCAAGACCTGAATTGAGAAGAAGTCCTGGGCTTCATTATTCCAATAATGATATACTGTGCATGTGTATGAAGCTTGTGCAACTTGGTCCAAGTTTGATAACCAGAGCTTCTCTCTAGGGGTTTCGTCAGATGGAACCACAAAGGTTGACTCCATTACCTCTACCATTTTTCTTCGTCTCTTGCTTCTCTAGACGAGCAGTTGTATGTGGCTCGCTCTTATATAATCATGTAAAGCAGAGGGCCGAACAGTACTGTATCAAGTACCTACATTAAATGAAATCTAATGGGAAAACTAAAATAGCTTCCGTAAAACCATTTAAAGTGCAACTACTACTCTGTACTACATTAGCCATAGTAGGGATAATTTCTTATATATCCTTAATAACTTGTGTAGTTTGTCACACCTCAAACCCGGATTTCCGGATTAGGGTGTGATCAATCCCCGCCTCGTATCAATTAATTGAAATGACACGCAAGGCTAAACAAAAATAATAATCACACAGGGGAAGCAATTATAAAATAATCAAGCAATATCAAATAAACATCCGTACATACATAATATCCATACAGTCCACACAGGAATAAAATAACACAATTTACGCAAGGGGATACATGATCTATCGAGTCCAATGTACAAATCAAAACAACAGACTCGTAAACCTAATCAAAAAGCCCTAACCCTAATCATACGCGCGTGGCCCTCGGGGACAACTCCTGATGTCTCCTGCTGCGGACCCTGTACCTGAATCTCACATCAAAAGGTGGGTGAGCAAATAATCGCCTAATATGTGACCCAGTATTATCCCTTCAGGGATCCTATAAGTCAAAGCACATTTTTAAATTTGAAATCTACATAAAGTCGGTAATTGTTCACTTTTAATGCACATGCTGTGGAAATTAAAACCTATCATAATAACTACAAAAGAAAAATACATATAATAGATGATATGATGCAGTTATCCTAATATGCCAACATGATTAAAATTTCCCAAAATAAAATACAAGTGAATGTGTATTTATATCCAATCGGAGTCCAGTACAATAGGTACTATGTGTACAAATTATTATAATATGGATAATTTTTGTCACCCCGTGCCGTGCCAAATTGAATTTATATCTCAAATGCGACATAATCCAAGGACTGCGATCAGAGGGTACAAAGATACTCGATGCCTAATAACATCGAGTTTTGCCCCACAAGAAAGGCACGCTAGCCGATGGTTATATCAAATTTCGTGTATTTTCCTTACTCTAAAATGATTCTTCATCCAAACATATCCAATAGGAGAAATCTACAAGCAAGGCGTAAGAATGTGTTAATTCATTTCCTCATGAGCAGACAACAGATCTCCACCGTCCGGCCAGACCAATGGGACAAGGGCTCGTGATCGGCCCATAACAATAAAAATAAAATCTGCCACCGCAACCTCGGCAGCCGTACTAGGCCTGTAGCTCCTAATGTAGGGGGGATAACTCTCGAATCGTTTCCATGCCTCTGGACTCGAGATCGGTCTGCACGTAATGGTAAAATGATCGAAAATGATATAGTAACAACTCAATACATATAATAATAATAATCCTAATAAGACCTCTAAGGGACCCTCAGCCCAATGACCCATGAGCCGCCTCGCAGCCCATTCTACGAGAACAGAAAGCAGTCATTCGGTCTTCTATCTCATACTCACCAATGCACATGCTCAACTAAAATACTATGTTGTCCTCTATGAGAAGAGGACAACTAATATCCTAATATAATATAATATTAATTAAATTACTCTACTCCTAAGAAAGCGGTAAATTTCAAGTTAGAAGGGGTTATGCAATTTCCTAATTACAATTCAGAAAGAATTAAACATGCTCTAATGCAGCTACGAAATTTAAAGTACGGATGACAGGTCAAGTGGTCGACTGGTAAGAGTACGCCATGAAAAGATAATTCAGATATCCCACACCTGATGACAAGTAGTGGTCGTACGCAAGCTAATAATCTCCGCAATCCACTCGACCTCACCTGCTCCGGTATAGCAGTCAGCGGGATCGGACCACGGGTCAGAGTCAGAGTAGGTCTGCTGACTTGTAATTTGGACGTAAATTAATTAAATACTAAACTAATTATTCGTATCCCTTTTTCCCATTTACTTATTCTTAACTAGTGTGCTACTTTAATTAACTAACCATGGTTTGAATTTACGCCCTATCGGTTCGAATCAGTTTTAACTCGGTTCCGATTGAGCGTAGAATTTGGTCTAAGTCGGTTCAATTTAATTTAACGTAAATTAATTATTTGTTGTATTTTAATTTGAAGATAAACTGTTTACTAATTAATTATAATATTTAAATAAAGTCATTACGTATTTTTACGATAAATTACGTAAGGTATAATCTACGTAATTTAAATTGCTACTAATTAATCCCTAATTAATATCTTGTAATATAAAGACGTTCCCTAATTAATTTAACTACAATTAATTTAAATCCTAAATACGTAATTAATAAACGTTAATTATTTAATTAGTATAATACTTCTAAAGTCGCACAATTTATTTTAATAAGTTGTACATGTCGATTAATTTATAAAAATAATGCATGATTATCTAATTATCCTATTTAATAAAAATTGTAATCGTAATGATTCGAAAATATTAATATGTTGTTAATTAATTGTCCTTTATTAATTAACGACATATTTTATTTACGAATCATTTTCTTTATTTAGAAACTACATTTTACTTAACTTAAACACTTAATTACTTAATAATATTTTAAAAATCCTAACTACTTAATTTATTAATTAATTAAAATCCTAATTAATCTACAAGCGTCCTACTCAGAAGTCTTTTATAACCTCTCTACATGCTGCCTTATTGTATTTAAGTACTGTGAGATTAAATAGTTAATAAAAAATCTGCATATATAAATCCGAATAAGAATCCGCATATTCGGCCATATTCGGCCGCATACCGTATATGCGGTATGCGGTGGTCTTCCGAATACCGCATGAGAACCGAATATTAAAACACTGCGTATATATATCACTACTACAGAAAAAGAGATTGCAGACGGACATTACCGGAAGAGCAACACGGATTTTCCTGCCGTGTATGAGTTGAGGGTGTATAAAAGGTACCCTCTATAGACACGGATATTTACCCGTGTATATCTAACGCTTTCTATACGGATTACCAAATAAACAGCCGTGAACATACACCTGCCTGTGGCGCTCTCCATATAACCGAGCAAAACGGATATTACGTAAACGACTGTGTACGACTACTCTTTATTCACGGACAATGCAACTAAATATCTGTGTCGGTTACTTTACCTACACGGACATTTAGTTGCATATCCGTGTCCCTCTCTTAACAAATCAATAAAAAATAAAATAATCCTTGTATCTCCGAACTCGTTCTACACGGACATTGGTCAGAACAACCGTGTCGAATTACTCTAGCTACACGGAAGTTTAATTTCATATCCGTGTCCTGTGATAACTATCGTACACGGACAAATATAAAATAATCGGTGAGAACACCGAAAATGATCTACACGAGTTTTTGTTAAATAACCGTGTCAATTATTGTTTTCTACATGGACTTTTAACTTCATATCCGTGAAGCTTTCTTAACTATCATACTCGGACAGTATAAAAGAATATCTGTACTCATTTCTACACGGTTGTTTGTTTAACAACGGTGTGGAATTACTGTGTTCTACACGGACGTTTAGTTTCATAGCCATGAAGTTCTCTTAACTACCATACACAGACTATATAAAAGCATTCGTGTAGCTCTCTGTACACATACACGGGCTTTTGTTTAAAGTCCGTGTAGCGTTTGCTTTTGACACGGACTTATAATTCACATCCGTGTAGGTATCGTAACTATCGTACACGGACAAATATAAAATAATCATTGCTCACTCAACTCGTTCTACACTTGCTTTCGTTTAATATCCGTGTAGAATTGTCTACAAAATTCATATACCATTCTGTTTTGCTAGCCAGTTTTCCAGATAATTTGACATTAAATTATGCTTGCTAAATTCATATATACATTAAATTGTTATACAAATCCATGTTCAGCATTACAATATTCAGATAGAAACCATCTTGCCCAGCTACATCTTATAAAGTCGATCTGCTCCTTGCTGTACTCAGTTTGCTTTGATGGTTGCTACAATTATAATTTGGTATTAGTTAGTAACAATAAAAGGTAGATGCAAGACAGTCGCAAATATCAATTGCTAATTTAATGAAATGAGAATTATAAGTAAGCATAATATGAAAATATCAATTGCTATTATATAGGCACAATTAATATGATTTACATACCACATCTGGAAATGTGAATTGCATTCTTTCGACAAAGTGAAGCATGTAAATCATCATGTAATATCTGCATTCCCAACCCGCCTCCTGTTGCGGGCTCTACAATTTACATTTAGCGGCCTATGTTAGAATGACAATAATCTTTTGAACAAAATATGAAATTATAGAATTGTGTTGTGCTCACCGGCCCCACCTCCAAGTCAACCTATTTCCCATTTTCTTGTCCTTGCTGCGCAATCCTCCTTTTGTAACGTATGTAGCAAAAGCCCTTACAAAATGGAGTGACTCTAATTAGCAATTCCACAATTTGTTATAATTGGGAAAAAATCAAACATAGTGACAGATTATTGCTTACTTTTGCACATACGGGTAGATTGCTTTGCACGTGCTAAATCCGATCTTTTCTTTGGGCTGCAAAGAATCTATCACGTAAACCGCACTCAGGCAAGGCACAATGATGATCAAACACCAGTGTCCCCTGTGAGAGGAGAAGAATTATAGGATCTTAGCATACAGTACCCAGATATTTTGGCATATATAATAGTGAGACACGTGTTTGCTTGACTTGATGGTGTGATTTCAATTATTTATATATTTAATCACAAGGTTAGAACTAACATCTGGTGGTATGGTAAGAGAAGAAATCTCTTCTTCGCCTTAGTAGCTTGGAGCATCGCGCCACACAGGTAATTCATAGCCTCCTTCGTAGCATTTTTCACGTTCGACGCACTAAGTACGCAGGGGTCCAGAAAAGCACACAAGTTCTGTTTGCCCTTGCATTGAGAACTATTGATTAGCCTCCTGAAAAATTATCATATGACATTAGAATATATTCTTCACTGCTATACACATGATATAAATAATTTTTGGTCACTAACATGAGGACAATGGTGATGTGCCCCACTTCGAGCCATTTATCGGACCCCGAGGCATGTAGAAAGTCCTTGAAGTCGGCGAACGACAGCATTACAGTCGAGTCATCGTGTAGAAATATCCCCGGAGGGACAGGTATGACGACTTCCGTCATGTCCTTGGGTGCCACCATCAAGCGGTCGTGGAGATCCCGCAAATCCTTTCCGGGAAGGAGCTTGTATTCTTCCTCGGTGAGCAGACGAGGTGGAGGTCCTGCTGGTTGGACATGAGGGTCATGGCCTGCTGGTCCGGCAGTAGGGTCAGCAACTACTGGTCCGGCCGTAGGGTCATGGCCTGCTGGTTGGGCAGTAGGGTCAGCAACTGCTGGTTGGGCATCAGTTGCTGACCCTGCTGCCGGAGCAGCAGTTGCTGCTCCGGCAGCATGGTCAGCAACTGTTTGGGAAGGTCCTTCTGCTTCGTCCCTCCGTACCGGTGACATCACGCCCTCCGTGCGACTACCATCATCTCGTACTGTCTGTATCGAAATTTTTTACCTTTTTCAAGTATTTGAAAAGGAAGTGCTTTGAATGTAACAAAATAACTTGACTATTTATGCATTACCTGATCCAAAATAATCTGATTCTTGGGCCATTGCACGAATGACAGCCGGGCATCATCGACATAGAGCATGCCATTTTCAATTATTTGGACAGGAAGAGGTACGCGCTCCCATCCCTTCACGACATTGTCAATCTGTACGGCGGCATGGCCGGGAAGTAGCTGCTCATTGTGCACTTTGTCGGCTGCTATATGTACCATGCCCTTAGCAACAATCAGAGGCTTACTCCCGAGCCACAGCACGAGTTCGCATGCTGTGGCGTCCTGCAATTTCGTGCAAGTAGTTATTTTTAAATTGAAATATTGTCCAACAAGTAGTAATTGCCTTTAGAATACGAACAAGTAGTGATTACCTTTAGATGATCCAAATCGTATCCGAACGTCCCGGATGCCTAACTACTTCGCCGAACTCCCGTCGGGGTGGGAGGTGCTTGCTCAGCCGGCTGCGCCATAGCTGTAATTTCGGCACGCAACCTTGATTCCAACTCCTCTATCTTTGCGTCGTACTCGGCGCTCACCTCCTTGCGCAATTGCGCAACTATCTCGTCTTTGTTCACTTTCGCACGAGATTTCCTTCGAGGTTTTGGTCCATTAAATACGTCCTTCCAGCCCCTGTAGGCACCTACGCCCCTTACTCGACCAGGGTGTTCTGGATTCCCGAGCGCTATGGACAAGGAGCCATCTTGCCTTTCGACCGATCGGGCACCGAAATTGACCTCCTCCTCCACCTCCAACTGTGAATAGAAAAATTAGTTATAGCAAAAGAATTAGTGATGGACACAAAGTTTTTAACACGCTTGAATTACACATAGTTCTAACGAACGACTCTTACCATTCTCTGAGCCACGGGTCGCAACGTGGGATGTAGTTCTATCCTCCCGTCAGCGGTTAACTCGGGCCTTGCCAATGTCCAATCTTGGGCCCTAGGAGTTTTGATCCTAACCACGGGTGAGTCAGAGTCTTTGTTCAACTCCAGTATTTTCGCCCACTCCTCCCTTTTACCTTGGTAACCACCCGACCCCAACTTGTGCGGATACTTGTTCATTGCAACGATCCTCCTGCCCTCCTCCCTTTTTTTCTTCACACATCAAATTAAGTAAAAAAGTTAGCCTACTATTTTCCATTTATTAAAAAGTAAACAAACCAATTAAAAAGCAAACAAAAAAATTACAAGTTGTGATTGGAACACCATTTCAACTTTATATTAATTCAGTTATTCAAAATAAACACCATTTCAACTTTATAATCTGATTGGAACAACAAAAGCAACCGGGTGCCTATTTCGGACACCAGTTACGAACATAATTCAAATCGATAAAGGAAAAAAGGTAATTTTGCTGAATTTACATACCTTGAACTCGTCCGTGCTCTTCATCTCCACAAACTTCTCCCACTTCTCTTGAGTCACCCAAGTATAGTATCCTACCGGATTTTTACCTTTATCCATCCAATCCGTACTCAGCGTGCTTTTGAATTGCTTCCAACCTTCATTCATTATCTTCAAAGTCTTATCCTTTACCACCTCCGGGATGTCATCCGGGATGTTCCACTGAGCCTGCATTGACACCCAAATTACTGCATGTAATTTCATGTACAATTAAAAAAAAAGATATTAACTGGTTAGGTACTTCACCTTCACAATGTTCCACCAGTCGTTCTTTTCGTCTTTCGAAAACTGATCCCATCTCTCTACCAAGATGTCTGCCTTCTGCTTCGCCAAATTGCTCACATAATTTGAAAATGGTCCCCGTCTTGGTTCCTTCGCACACCCATTTTTACTGAACTCGATGTCCAGTTGCTTTGCCTCAGATGTGGCCGTGCACATTGTCGGACCTCTTTTCCTTTTTTCCGAACCTGATTGGGCAGTAGCTTGGTGCTCGCCTTCTTCCATCATATCTACGTGCTCATCCTCAATCGACATGGTTCTATAAAAAAAATAGAACTTTTTCAGTAAATACCAAAGTAAATACAGTAAATACATGCAGTAAATACCAAAATTTCTTCGCAATGGAGGTGTTGAGTGTTTACCCGAGAAAGAAGAGGTAGGTTGTCGGACCGGAGAGGTGGTTAGACAGGAGAGGCGACGAAATCAAGGTGGGGTGGGGAAGAAGGACTCGATGCGGCGCGAGCTAAGTTTCGAAAAATTTGGAAAAGAAGGCGCGAGCTAAGTTATGAAAAAATTGGAAGAGCAGGCGCGTAATATGTATTGTAACCCTAGTTCTACACGGATATTTCACTTAATTCATTCGTGTTGGAACACATTATACACGGACGTTTAATTAAAAGCCCGTGTAGAAAGGAAATAGAGATACACGAACTTTAATTTAATATCCGTGTAGAAAAACCCTTTTCGACTCGGACTTTAATTTAAAATCCGTGTAGAGTGGAAATAGAGATACACGGACTTTTATTTCAACATCCGTGTAGAAAGACCCTTTTTGACATGGACTTTAATTTTAACAACCGCGTCTTTTACCCTTTCTACACAGACTTTTAGTTAACAGACCGTGTCGCTCACCTATACTAGAGTTCTAAACCGTAAACCCTTTGTACACGGACTTTAAGTTTAATATCTGTGTGTGATTACCTTGCACCATTTCCCCTTCCGCTTTGCCTCAACCTTTCGACACGACCGTTTAATTGAGGGTCCGTGTCGTTTTATAATTATACACGAACTTTTAATTAAATGTCCGTGACAAAGGTATAAAAATCGGATTATTTATTTAAGTTTTGTTTAATTTGAACAGTTTCACATCGGAATTCGGAAAGTTGCCTTTCTATTATTTCTAAGGAGAAGACGAAATGACTCTTCAAAATTCTATATTATCTGAGAAACCCCCGATTGAGATTTGGAATGTTCAAATGGCCGTGCCCCCGCCCCCCTCAAATGTGCCATGGCCATGACCCCCCGCAAGTGTGCCACGGCGAAGCCCAAGGGGGCACCCACCACCAAATGTGCCAAGTCCTCAATCCGGGTCAAATGTGCCAGGGCCACGGCCCCCCTCAAACTCTCCCGAAGTCCCTCTCGAAGTCCCTGCCAAAGTTCCCGCAGTCCCTCCCGACTTCGAAATCCCTCCCGGCTCGAAATGCCTCCTCCCTACGTGAAGAGGACATGGCCATGGCCCCCCTCAAGTGTGCCACGGTGAAGCCCAAGGGGGCACCCACCACCAAAGCCCTACATAAGTAGGGGCAATCCGGCCAGACCATTCTTCCCTTGGATTAGAAGGCCAAGGCAGCCATCACTATCTAACTAGTTTAATTAAGTTATTTTTTTTGGTTAGTTTGTAGTTATTTTGTAGTTTTTCTTTAAATTTGTGGTATATGTATGAGGATCCCTTCTTTTGGTATGATGTATTAGGATCCTTTTTTAGGTAATATATTTTGTTCTTTAATCAACATTTTTTTTTCTACACAGTTTCTTTTTTGTTAAATACTTCATGCTATCTAAATAATTACTGATAGATATGAATTAAATGTCCGTGTACAAAATAATTACAAAAGCTTTAACATAGAATAATTTCCGGGATTTGCAAATTAAATGTCCGTGTACGATAACTTTCTACACGGATGTTTAATTAAATGTCCGTGTATGAAACCTTTCTACACGGATGTTTAATTAAACGTCCGTGTACGATACCTTTCTTCACGGACTTTTAATTAAACGTCCGTGTAGCTCGCTTTGCTTTCACGGATGTTCAATTAAGAGAACGGAGTAGGTCCGATGCCCATCGACCTACTCCGTTCTCTTTAATTGAACATCCGTGTAGAAATGCAAAGCGAGCTACACGGACGTTTAATTAAAAGTCCGTGAAGAGGTACGTACACGGACGTTTAATTAAACATCCGTGTAGAAAGGTTTCATACACGGACATTTAATTAAACATCCGTGTAGAAGGTATCGTACACGGACATTTAATTTGCAAATCCCGGAAATTATTCTATGTTAAAGCTTTTGTAATTATTTTGTACACGGACATTTAATTCATATCTATAAAAGTAATTATTTGATAGCATGAAGTATTAACAAAAAAGAAACTGTGTAGAAAAAAAGTTGATTAAAGAACAAAATATTACATAAAAAAGGATCCTAATACATCATACCAAAAGAAGGGATCCTCATACATATACCACAAATTTAAAGAAAAACTACAAAATAACTACAAACTAACCAAAAAAATAACTTAATTAAACTAGTGATAGTATGGCTGCCTTGGCCTTCTAATCCAAGGGAAGAATGGTCTGGTGGATTGCCCCTACTTATGTAGGGCTTTGGTGGTGGGTGCCCCCTTGGGCTTCGCCGTGGCACACTTGAGGGGGCCATGGCCATGTCCTCTTCACGTAGGGAGAGGCATTTCGAGCCGGGAGGATTCGAAGTGGGAGGGACTGCGGGAACTTTGGCAGGGACTTCGATGAGGGACTTCGGGAGGGAGTTGAGGGGGGCCGTGGCCTGGCACATTTGACCCGGGATTGAGGACTTGGCACATTTGGTGGTGGGTGCCCCTTGGGCTTCGCCGTGGCACACTTGCGGGGGGGTCATGGCCATGGCACATTGAGGGGGGCGGGGGCACGGCCATTTGAACATTCCAAATCTCAATCGGGTGTTCTCAGATAATATAGAATTTTGAAGAGTCATTCGTCTTCTCCTTAGAAATAATAGAAAGGCAACTTCCGAATTCCGATGTGAAACTGTTCAAATTAAACAAAACTTAAATAAATAATCCAATTTTTTATACCTTGTCACGGACATTTAATAAAAGTTCGTGTATAATTATAAAACGACACGGACCCTCAATTAAACGGTCCGTGTCGAAGGTTGAGGCAAAGCGGAAGGGGAAATGGTGCAAGGTAATCACACACAGATATTAAACTTAAAGTCCGTGTACAAAGGGTTTACGGTTTAGAACTCTAGTATAGGTGAGCGACACGGTCTGTTAACTAAAAGTCTGTGTAGAAGGGGTAAAAGACGCGGTTGTTAAATTAAAGTCCATGTCAAAAAGGGTCTTTCCTACACGGATGTTGAATAAAAGTCCGTGTATCTCTATTTCCACTCTACCGGATTTTAAATTAAAGTCCGAGTCGAAAAGGGTTTTTCTACACGGATAGTAAATTAAAGTTCGTGTATCTCTATTTCCTTTCTACACGGGCTTTTAATTAAACGTCCGTGTATAATGTGTTCCAACACGAATGAATTAAGTGAAATATCCGTGTAGAACTAGGGTTACAATACATATTACGCGCCTGCTCTTCCAATTTTTTCATAACTTAGCTCGCGCTTCTTTTCAAATTTTTCGAAACTTAGCTCGCGCCGCATCGAGTCCTTCTTCCCCACCCCACCTTGATTTCGTCGCCTCTCCTGTCTAACCACCTCTCCGGTCCGACAACCTACCTCTTCTTTCTCGGGTAAACACTCAACACCTCCATTGCGAAGAATTTTGGTATTTACTGCATGTATTTACTGTATTTACTTTGGTATTTACTGAAAAAGTTCTATTTTTTTTATAGAACCATGTCGATTGAGGATGAGCACGTAGATATGATGGAAGAAGGCGAGCACCAAGCTACTGCCCAATCAGGTTCGGAAAAAAGGAAAAGAGGTCCGACAATGTGCACGGCCACTCTGAGGCAAAGCAACTGGACATCGAGTTCAGTAAAAATGGGTGTGCGAAGGAACCAAGACGGGGACCATTTTCAAATTATGTGAGCAATTTGGCGAAGCAGAAGGCAGACATCTTGTAGAGAGATGGATCAGTTTCGAAAGACGAAAAGAACGACTGGTGGAACATTGTGAAGGTGAGTACCTAACCAGTTAATATCTTTTTTTTTAATTGTACATGAAATTACATGCAGTAATTTGGGTGTCAATGCAGGCTCAGTGGAACATCCCGGATGACATCCGGAGGTGGTAAAGGATAAGACTTTGAAGATAATGAATGAAGGTTGGAAGCAATTCAAAAGCACGCTGAGTACGGATTGGATGGATAAAGGTAAAAATCCGGTAGGATACTATACTTGGGTGACTCAAGAGAAGTGGAGAAGTTTGTGGAGATGAAGAGCACGGACGAGTTCAAGGTATGTAAATTCAGCAAAATTACCTTTTTTCCTTTATCGATTTGAATTATGTCGTAACTGGTGTCCGAAATAGGCACCCGGTTGCTTTGTTGTTCCAATCATATATAAAGTTGAAATGGTGTTTATTTTGAATAACTGAATTAATATAAGTTGAAATGGTGTTCCAATCACAACTTGTAATTTTTTTGTTTGCTTTTTAATTGGTTTGTTTACTTTTTAATAAATGGAAAATAGTAGGCTAACTTTTTACTTAATTTGATGTGTGAAGAAAAAAAGGGAGGAGGGCAGGAGGATCGTTGCAATGAACAAGTATCCGCACAAGTTGGGGTCGGGTGGTTACCAGGGTAAAAGGGAGGAGTGGGCTAAAATACTGGAGTTGAACAAAGACGTCTGACTCACCCGTGGTTAGGATCAAAAATACTAGGGCCCAAGATTGGACATTGGCAAGGTCCGAGTTAACCGCTGACGGGAGGATAGTACTACATCCCACGTTGCGACCCGTGGCTCAGAGAATGGTAAGAGTCGTTCGTTAGAACTATGTGTAATTCAAGCGTGTTAAAAACTTTGTGTACATCACTAATTCTTTTGCTATAACTAATTTTTCTATTCACAGTTGGAGGTGGAGGAGGAGGTCAATTTCGGTGCCCGGATCGGTCGAAAGGCAAGATGACTCCTTGTCCATAGCGCTCGGGAATCCAGAACACCCTGGTCGAGTAAGGGGCGTAGGTGCCTACAGGGGCTGGAAGGACGTATTCAATGGACCAAAACCTCGAAGGAAATCTCGTGCGAAAGTGAACAAAGACGAGATAGTTGCGCAATTGCGCAAGGAGGTGAGCTCCGAGTACGACGAAAAGATGAAGGAGTTGGAATCAAGGTTGCGTGCCGAAATTACAGCTATGGCGCAGCCGGCCGAGCAAGCACCTCCCACCCCGACGGGAGTTCGGCGAAGTAGTCAGGCATCCGGGACGTTCGGATACGATTTGGATCATCTAAAGGTAATCACTACTTGTTCGTATTCTAAAGGCAATTACTACTTGTTGGACAATATTTCAATTTAAAAATAACTACTTGCACGAAATTGCAGGACGCCACAGCATGCGAACTCGTGCTGTGGCTCGGGAGTAAGCCTCTGATTGTTGCTAAGGGCATGGTACATCCAGCAGCCGACAAAGTGCACAATGAGCAGCTACTTCCCGGCCATGCCGCCGTACAGATTGACAATGTCGTGAAGGGATGGGAGCGCGTACCTCTTCCTGTCCAAATAATTGAGAATGGCATGCTCTATGTCGATGATGCCCGGCTGTCATTCGTGCAATGGCCCAAGAATCAGATTATTTTGGATCAGGTAATGCATAAATAGTCAAGTTATTTGTTACATTCAAAGCACTTCCTTTTCAAATACTTGAAAAAGGTAAAAAATTTCGATACAGACAGTACGAGATGATGGTAGTCCGCACGGAGGGCGTGATGTCACCGGTACGGAGGGACGAAGCAGAAGGACCTTCCAAACAGTTGCTGACCATGCTGCCGGAGCAGCAACTGCTGCTCCGGCAGCAGGGGTCAGCAACTGATGCCCAACCAGCAGTTGCTGACCCTACTGCCAACCAGCAGGCCATGACCCTACGGCCGGACCAGTAGTTGCTGACCCTACTGCCGGACCAGCAGGCCATGACCCTCATGTCCAACCAGCAGGACCTCCACCTCGTCTGCTCACCGAGGAAGAATACAAGCTCCTTCCCGAAAGGATTTGCGGGATCTCCACGACCGCTTGATGGTGGCACCCAAGGACATGACGGAAGTCGTCATACCTGTCCCTCCGGGGATATTTCTACACGATGGCTCGACTGTAATGCTGTCGTTCACCGACTTCAAGGACTTTCTACATGCCTCGGGGTCCGATAAATGGCTCGATGTGGGGCACATCACCATTTTCCTCATGTTAGTGACCAAAAATTGTTTATATCATGTGTATAGCACTGAAGAATATATTCTAATGCTATATGATAATTTTTCAGGAGGCTAATCAATAGTTCTCAATGCAAGGGCAAACAGAACTTGTGTGCTTTTCTGGACCCCATGGTACTTAGTGCGTCGAACGTGAAAAATGCTACGAAGGAGGCTATGAATTACCTGTGTGGCGCGATGCTCCAAGCTACTAAGGCGAAGAAGAGATTTCTTCTCTTGCCATACCACCAGATGTTAGTTCTAACCTTGTGATTAAATATATAAATAATTGAAATCACACCATCAAGTCAAGCAAACACGTGTCTCACTATTATATATGCCAAAATATCTGGGTACTGTATGCTAAGATCCTATAATTCTTCTCCTCCCACAGGGGACACTGGTGTTTGATCATCATTGTGCCTTGCCTGAGTGCGGTTTACGTCGATGGATTCTTTGCAGCCCAAAGAAAAGATCGGATTTAGCACGTGCAAAGCAATCTACCCGTATGTGCAAAAGTAAGCAATAATCTTTCACTATGTTTGATTTTTTCCCAATTATAACAAATTGTGGAATTGCTAATTAGAGTCACTCCATTTTGTAAGGGCTTTTGCTACATACGTTACAAAAGGAGGATTGCGCAGCAAGGACAAGAAAATGGGAAATAGGTTGACTTGGAGGTGGTGCCGGTGAGCACAACACAATTCTATAATTTCATATTTTGTTCAAAAGATTATTGTCATTCTAACATAGGCCGCTAAATGTAAATTGTAGAGCCCGCAACAGGAGGCGGGTTGGGAATGCAGGATATTACATGATGATTTCCATGCTTCACTTTGTCGAAAGAATGCAATTCACATTTCCAGATGTGGTATGTAATGCATATTAATTGTGCCTATATCAAGCATTGATATTTTCATATTATGCTTACTTATAATTCTCATTTCATTAAATTAGCAATTGATATTTGCGACTGTCTTGCATCTACCTTTTATTGTTACTACTAATACCAAAGTATAATTGTAGCAACATGCAAAGCAAAGCGGTGTATCAGCAAGGAGCAGATCGACTTGTAAGATGTAGCTGGGCAAGATGGTTCTATCTGAATTTTGTAATGCCGAACATGGATTTGTATAACAATTTAGTGTATATATGAATTTAGCAAGCATAATTTAATGTCAATTATCTGGAAAACTGCTAGCAGAAACAGAATGGTATATGAATTTTGTAGGAAAACTGGCTAGCAAATTAACTGGAGGCTAGCCCAGAAATGAAAAAATCAAGAAAAAAAAAAATGGGACAATTCTACACGGATATTAAACGAAAGCCCGTGAGAACGAGTTGAGTGAGCAATGATTATTTTATATTTGTCCGTGTATAGTTACGATACCGTACACGGATGTGAATTAGAAGTCCGTGTCAAAAGCAAAACGCGACCTTTAAACAAAAGCCCGTGTATGTGTACAGAGAGCTACACGAATGCTTTATATAGTCTGTGTATGGTAGTTAAGAGAACTTCATGGCTATGAAACTAAACGTCCGTGTAGAACACAGTAATTCCACACCGTTGTTAAACAAACAACCGTGTAGAAATGAGTACAGATATTCTTTTATACTGTCCGAGTATGATAGTTAAGAAAGCTTCACGGATATGAAGTTAAAAGTCCGTGTAGAAAACAATAATTGACACGGTTATTAACAAAACTCGTGTAGATCATTTTCGGTGTTCTCACCGATTATTTTATATTTGTCCGTGTATGATAGTTATCACAGGACACGGATATGAAATTAAACGTCCGTGTAGCTAGAGTAATTCGACACGGTTGTTCTGACCAATGTCCGTGTAGAACGAGTTCGGAGATACAAGGATTATTTTATTTTTTATTGATTTGTTAAGAGAGGGACACGGATATGCAACTAAATGTCGTGTAGGTAAAGTAACCGACACGGATATTTAGTTGCATTGTCCGTGAATAAAGAGTAGTCGTACACGGTCGTTTACGTAATATCCGTTTTGCTCGGTTATATGGAGAGCGCCACAGGCAGGTGTATGTTCACGGCTGTTTATTTGGTAATCCGTATAGAAAGCGTTAGATATACACGGGTAAATATCCGTGTCTATAAAGGGTACCTTTTATACACCCTCAACTCATACACGGCAGGGAAATCCGTGTTGCTCTTCCGGTAATGTCCGTCTGCAATCTCTTTTTCTGTAGTAGTGATATATATACGCAGTGTTTTAATATTCGGTTCTCATGCGGTATTCGGAAGACCACCGCATACCGCATATACGTATGAGCCGAATATGGCCGAATATGCGGATTCTTATTCGGATTTATATGCAGATTTTTTATTAACTATTTAATCTCACATACTTAAATACAATAAGGCAGCATGTAGAGAGGTTATAAAGACTTCTGAGTAGGACACTTGTAGATTAATTAGGATTTTTTTAATTAATTAATATTAAGTTTGGATTTTTAAATATTATTAAGTAATTAAGTGTTTAATTAAGTAAAATGTAGTTTCTAAATAAGAAAATGATTCGTAAATAAATATGTCGTTAATTAATAAAGGACAATTAATTAACAACATATTAATATTTTCGAATCATTACGATTACAATTTTTATTAAATAGGATAATTAGATAATCATGCATTATTTTATAAATTAATCGACATGTACAACTTATTAAAATAAATTGTGCGACTTTAGAAGTATTATACTAATTAAATAATTAACTTTTATTAATTACGTATTTAGGATTTAATTAATTGTAGTTAAATTAATTAGGGGAACGCCTTTATATTACAAGATAGTAATTAGGGATTAATGTAGTAGCAATTTAAATTACGTAGATTATACCTTACGTAATTTATCGTAAAAATACGTAATGACTTTATGTAAATATTATAATTATTAGTAAACAGTTTATCTTCAAATTAAAATACAACAAATAATTAATTTACGTTAAATTAAATTGAACCGACTTAGACCAAATTCTACGCTCAATCGGAACCGAGTTAAAACTGATTCGAACCGATAGGGCGTAAATTCAAACCATGGTTAGTAATTAAAGTAGCACACTAGTTAAGAATAAGTAAATGGGAAAAAAGGGATACGAATAATTAGTTTAGTATTTAATTAATTTACGTCCAAATTACAAGTCAGCAGACCTACTCTGACTCTGACCCGTGGTCCGATCCCGCTGACTGCTATACCGGAGCAGGTGAGGTCGAGTGGATTGCGGAGATTATTAGCTTGCGTACGACCACTACTTGCCATCAGGTGTGGGATATCTGAATTATCTTTTCATGGCGTACTCTTACCAGTCGACCACTTGACCTGTCATCCGTACTTTAAATTTTGTAGCTGCATTAGAGCATGTTTAATTCTTTCTGAATTGTAATTAGGAAATTGCATAACCCCTTCTAACTTGAAATTTACC
This sequence comes from Carex parvula, assembly GCA_025461045.1. Taxonomy (NCBI): domain Eukaryota; kingdom Viridiplantae; phylum Streptophyta; class Magnoliopsida; order Poales; family Cyperaceae; genus Carex; species Carex parvula. The sequence goes on from JAJGRW010001420.1 coordinate 23,755, forward strand.
GCTTTCTTAGGAGTAGAGTAATTTAATTAATATTATATTAGATTAGGATATTAGTTGTCCTCTTCTCATAGAGGACAACATAGTATTTTAGTTGAGCATGTGCATTGGTGAGTGCGAGATAGAAGACCGAATGACTGCTTTCTGTTCTCGTAGAATGGGCTACGAGGCGGCTCATGGGTCATTGGGCTGAGGGTCCCTTAGAGGTCTTATTAGGATTATTATTATTATATGTATTGAGTTGTTACTATATCATTTTCGATCAGTTTACCATTACTGCAGACCGATCTCGAGTCCAGAGGCAGGGAAAACGATTCGAAGTTATCCCCCCTACATTGGAGCTACAGGCCTAGTACGGCTGCCGAGGTTGCGGTGGCAGATTTTTATTTTTATGTTATGGGCCGATCACGAGCCCTTGTCCCATTGGTCTGGCCGGACGGTGGAGATCTGTTGTCTGCTCATGAGGAAATGAATTAACACTTCTTACGCCTTGCTTGTAGATTTCTCCTATTGGATATGTTTGGATGAAGAATCATTTTAGATAAGGAAAATACACGAAATTTGATATAACCATCGGCTAGCGTGCCTTTCTTGTGGGCAAAACTCGATGTTATTAGGCATCGAGTATCTTTGTACCCTCTGATCGCAGTCCTTGGATTATGTCGCATTTGAGATATAAATTCAATTTGGCACGGCACGGGGTGACAAAAATTATCCATATTATAATAATTTGTACACATAGTACCTATTGTACTGGACTCCAATTGGATATAATACACATTCACTTGTATTTTATTTTGGGAAATTTAATCATGTTGGCATATTAGGATAACTGCATCATATCATCTATTTATATGTATTGTTCTTTTGTAGTTATTATGATAGGTTTTAATTTCCGCAGCATGTGCATTAAAAGTGAACAATTACCGACTTTATGTAGATTTCAAATTTAAAAATGTCTTTGACTTATAGGATCCCTGAAGGGATAATACTGGGTCACATATTAGGCGATTATTTGCTCACCCACCTTTTGATGTGAGATTCAGGTACAGGTCCGCAGCAGGAGACATCAGGAGTTGTCCCCGAGGGCCACGCGCGTATGATTAGGGTTAGGGCTTTTGATTAGGTTTTACGAGTCTGTTGTTTTGATTTGTACATTGGACTCGATAGATCGTATCTCCTTGCGTAGATTGTGTTATTTTATTCCTGTGGACTGTATGGATATTATGTATGTACGGATGTTTATTTGATATTGCTTGATTACTTTTATAATTGCTTCCGCTGTGTGATTATTATTTTGTTTAGCCTTGCGTGTCATTTCAATTAATTGATACGAGGCGGGGATTGATCACCCTAATCCGGAAATCCGGGTTTGAGGTGTGACAAACTACACAAGTTATTAAGGATATAAGAAATTATCCCTACTATGGCTATGTAGTACAGAGTAGTAGTTGCACTTTAAATGGTTTTACGGAAGCTATTTTAGTTTCTCATTAGATTTCATTAATGTAGGTACTTGATACAGTATTGTTCGGCCCTCTGCTTTACATGATTATTATAAGAGCCACACACAACTGCTCGCTAGGAAGCAAGAGACGATCTGATAGCCTCTATCAGATTCTCAAAAAAAAAAATAGAAGCAAGAGACGAAGAAAAATGGTAGAGGTAATGGAGTCAACCTTGTGGTTCCATCTGACGAAACCCCTAGAGAGAAGCTCTGGTTATCAAACTTGGACCAAGCTGCACAAGCTTCATACACATGACATAGTATATCATTATAGGAATAATGAAGCCCAGGACTCTTCTCAATTGAGGTCTTGAAGTCTGCTTTGGCCAAAACACTAGTGCTCTTCTACCCCCTCGCTGGCCGTTTTTATAGGCGAAGGAGGTCGCAGAGCGGTGATTGCAATGCTGAAGGTGTACTCTTTGTTGTGGCCCGGTCGAGCTCAGTTTCTGATGACATCAATTTCCGGCCTTCGCCTGAGTTGAGAAGCATGTTTGTTCCGAGTCCGCCTTCTACATCTCTTATGAGTATGCTTCAGGTTAGAAAAATAGCTTTTATTATAAATACAAGCATATAGATACCTCATTTAGTTCAATCTTTCTCTTACATAATGTAAAAGCAAAGATTGTATGTGAAAAACATAACAATTTCAAATATGTGTTATGGGTCAAAATTTAGGTTCTTAAAGTCAACCAAGGTATTTTAATTCAATAAATAGCAACATGGTAGATACTATCAAGATTTCAAAAAAAATCCAACCAAGATTGTCAAAATATATTAAAGAAGAAGTTCAACACCACACTCCGCCCAACCCCTTCCACTTTCTTTATTTCACTGAATTTTTCAGATTACACATAGTATGCATACCACGATTTGTATGTCTTTTTAGAGATTACAGCTTATGTTTAATCAGACAAATAATCATACACCTTAATTATTAGTAGCTAATTATAGAAACAACTTACATACTATCTAAGTATGGAGGAAGTAACTAAATCTATGAATTCCACAATATTTTTTACTGGCAGAGGCGCTTCAGGAATATCAGAATGATTTCCATTCCTGATTTTACTCCTCCGGATCCAGTGTGTCATTCATTCTACGTGCAGCTTGTAGTTCCAACAAAGATATTTTTTGAAAGAAAATATGGTCAAATCCGTTCTCTAAATTTTAATACATAGGACCTGACCTTAAGAACACAACGAACGGAGAGTAGGAAATGGGGGAAATACAGGACCTGACTAATTTGACATGGTGGGACCAATCTCTGGGATTCAATTGAATGGGCCGAATTGAATGGGCCTTTTCTTATTTAATATTTTTTTTTTTCATTTTAACTTGCTAATTGAAGAATTAATGTTATTGATTCTACTTAATTAGACTGTAGGCAAGAATTGGCCCAGGGAAGTTTCAAGCATATTGCATCCCTCTTTTTTCTCATATTTGCTAATATCAAAGCAAAAAAATGATTAAATTTGCGTTAAATAGTACCAGCAGACAAAGATTTTATTTTTTTAACCAAATTTTTGGACAAATTAATATTTAACTTTTTTCCTTTTTTTAATATATATAGAGCAAGTTTTTTTTTTTTTTAATCCGAGTTTTCTATCCGATTTGGCCGAGACCGACCGATTTATCCGATACCAATTTCACGGTCAACTTACCGATTCCGTTTATGATTCCGATTTTCAGAACCATGAATCTCAAGTAACTTGAATCAGAGGCAATGTAACTGAAGTCTAGCTTGAACTGATCAAAATGATTTAACTGGTTAAATGGAACCTGAGCCCGTTAACCCATCCAATTTCCCGTATTGTACTCGTCATCTTCTTCTTAATCGAAATGTTCGTGCTACTGTGTGCAGGTAACATATCTGAAATGTGGCGGAAGTGGTGCTAGGAAGTGCGAATAATCAGTCTTAATTGATGGTCGGAGCGCTTTTCACTTTTTCCAGACATGGGCTAGCATTGCACGTGGCGACCTTAACAACATCATAGCTCCCCTCCTTTGACAATACCCCTCTTGTTGCCCGTTTTCCGCCATCTATCAACTTTGATTATCCCGAGTACGGAAAAAATCAATTGAAGCATACATCGACCCCAATATCTCGTGTAACAACCAAGTTCAAGCTATCAAACGAACAAATTTGCTCCCTAAAATCTCGGTGCAAAGAAGGGAGTATTACCACCAGAGTTTCCACCTTCTGTGCTGTTGCCGCACTTTTTTGGAAGTGCTACTGCATTGCCCAAGAACTTCCTGCCGGCATTGAGACACGCCTCTTGTTTGCTGCAGACATACGTCATCGTATAAACCCACCACTCCCAGAGAAGTTCTTTGGTAACGCTTTCATCAGAACATCTGCAACTGCTCAAGTATCCAAGGTCACGTCCAGTTCAATTCAAATTGTAGCTAACATTGTGAAATCTGCAATTGATGGGATTACGGATGAGTTCATTAGATCCTTCATTGACTACGTGGAGGTGAATAAAGACACGGGATTATTCCCAGTAAATGAGCTGCCAAAATCTGATCTGCGCCTTGCTAGCATTTATGGAATGCCGGTGTATGATGCAGATTTCGGATGGGGTGCACCACAGCTGATGCATGGGCTGATCAGACATTTGGAAACAGACTTATAGTCATCGTCAATGAACCGGGAAAAGATGCTGGTTTATCAGCCATTGTGACGCTCGATTCTGCCACCATGCAAAAGTTCGAGAAGGTCTTTCGTGAGGAGTTGTTTAACAGTCTTCAACTTAATTGATTTGTTGGTGTGCTCTGCTGAATGGAAACTAGCAAAAATTATGAGAACTTCTGTAATTTCTGAGATTTATCGTGCCATGCATTTTCCTTTAAGTATTATGTGCGAGTTTTAATCCATTGTTTTAGTTTTCATTACTGTCCAAACTTTAGGACTTAGGAGTCTGATTGTCTATATGTCTGCGGTTACATTTTAGACTTTCTTTGAGAGGAACCTTGAAATCAAATACAACAGAGTGCATGGTTCAATTTGTACTTGTTTTTCTTACCCATGCACGGCCATAATCATTCCTTTTTTTTTTT
>JAJGRW010001421.1:0-17567 GCA_025461045.1 Carex parvula
ATATATAAGCACGAAGGTCAATTTTTTTTTTTTTTATCTCTGAATGATTACATAAACAAAATCAGATTTCCAGGTAGTTTTAATTCAGAAGAATTTTGAATACTTCATTGTTATATGCACTAGTGTTGAAATCGGTGAGCTTTTCTAAAAAGAAAAAAATGAAATTCAATACTTCATTGTTTTTATGCACTAGAAGAATTTCAATGGAAATCGGTAAGCTTCTCCCCAAAAAAAATAAAATAAATAAACTCACCCATTTTCATTGAAACCATAGATTATTTTCTATTACCAAACTAATACTATTTTACAAACATCTTATTTACAAGAATCTGTTTTAAAGACAAGAATAAAAAAAATGACTCTTATTTTTGAAGATATGGTTATTACTGAGGAAAATATTAGCGAGAATATCAAAGCTGCTAAACAATTTTATTCTCGCATTTAAAATATATTATTGTAATTAGAAAACTACTAACTAACAGAAAGCTAAAATATCACAGGAAGAAAAAGATTAGAACAAAGCTACTAATAAAAGCAAAAAAATAAGGACGAATGCAAATATAGGCAAATAAAATATCATTGTGATATGTTATTTGTTAACAATAAAACATGGGGCTCTTCGTTTTATGCCACTCAAAAACTCTAAAATTGAATTTTTGCCACTCTGAGAGAATATTCCTTAGGATTAATGATACAATATCCCCAATCTTTGCACCCAAATGATAATTAATTTTTTTTTTTTTTTTTTTTTTTTTTTTTTTTTTTTTATCAACATTTGCTCTTAACTTTGGGGTGATATTTTCTACCGAATTTAGCTATACCTCACCTCATCGTGTTAATCCGTAATCTTTCCCACTTCTTAGGGTACTGTACGGCAGGATGATTCTTTTGGTTTAGCTATATTTTTCGAAAATCAAGCCCTATAAGCTAATATCCTTGGGTTAATATTGGTAGACTAGTACTTGAAGAGAAAGCCTCTAAATTGTATAATTATACTTAGGTTTTGAACATTTTTTTTCATGATTTTGGTATGATCTCCCCTTAGCTACCTTCCTAGAATACAAAGAAACTTAGAAAGCCATGAATAAAAACAGACCTTGCTCTGATACCAGGGTGTGGATCGGTCAGAGCCTTCAAACTTCAACGGGCTACTGTGAACACGGGAAGAAAGAAGGCACACAAAGCGGAAATTTATTATTAAGTGGAATGTTACAAGAAAAGAGAGAGAAGTAAAACTTGCTGGTTCTCAGCTTGTTTTTCAACTCTGAAAACTCACACTTATATAGAGACTCAGGATGGAATCTCAATTATCACATCGGGTACTCATTGGGCCCCATCGCATGTGATTAAAGGATTTCCACAAACTTTTGTCTCCCACTAAAATAAAGATGCTTATAATGCACCGAAAGTAAATATTCTGGCCAATTATTGGCCCACACTAAAGAAAAAGCAGAGGCCAATACAAGCAGGCCTAAAAGCAAAACACACCTCGTGATACATACCCTATAGTGGTAGGGTCCAGAACACACTTACATATGGAACACTTTTACCTCACGGACTAGCTGTTTAAACTCTCGGTAAGCCTTTTGAAGCCTAGTAAGAGTTTGCTGGACTTGAGGCAACCAATCTCCCCAGTAATTGTCCTTCGTTGCGAATTTAGAACTTTGGGATTCCTTCATCTGTTGTATTTTTATTAAATCACTAATCCCTTCAAGTGCTCTTGAAATTATTTTGTTTTCTATCGCTCGAAGTTGGAGCCTAAGCTCATTTCGTCTTTCCAAGGTATGGATTTCGTCGGATTGCCGTAGTAGATCCCTGTACTGGCAAACGAGTGGCTGATTTGCAGAATTATTTGGGACATTTTCTCCTGAACCTCCTGGTTGGGATGCTCCTCGTTCTCGTGGAGAGCCCCGGCTAGATTGTCCAGAACATCTAATGCTTCCTGATTGGGCCATCCTGCATCAATTAACACACTAATTAACCGTGATAGGGAGTCAGCCAAAAGGTTGTCCTTCCCATCTATGTGCTCGAACTGAACATTAATCCCCAATCCCGTTACAAAGTCTGTAAACGAGATCCAGCGCACTCTTGACGGTTTATTAATGTTAGATTTATTAAAGAAACTAATGATAGCCTGACAATCAGTGCGTATCACTAATTCCTTCCTGTCGAGGTAGTAGATCTTTAATGCCTCCAGGCTATTCATGACCGCGAAGATCTCTGCGTCTATTGTGGATTTAGGCGGGTTGAATTTGCCACTTGCATAGGCGCACGGCTTCTCTGTGCTCTTTGGGTCATACCTCTTTGGCTTCCATTTGCATACACCTCCCCATCCATCCATGCATCCGTCTGTTTCGATTATAATGAAGCATTCTTCTGGGGGTATGCAGAGATCAGGCAGGTTTCGGACCTGATGTTTTATTGTGCGAATGAGCTCCCAATCTTGTTTATTCAATCGTTTATCGCCAGTTGGACTGGTTTTTGCATATAAAGGGCTTAAAAGTTTCCCGAGGTTAGGGATATAGCTTCTGGCATAATTGAGGAGCCCTAGCCAAGATCTCATACCAGACTTCTGAGTGAGATCATCTTCTTTGAATTCTTCAATTTTTGTGATAATATTCGGCTGTAACCGAATAGTACCTTTGCCTATTACTGCCCCTAAGAATTCTATTTGAGGAACGGCTATCTTCATTTTTGTTGGGCTTAGGACAAGGCCATGCTCTTCACATTTTGAGAGCATTATTTTTAAATGCTCTGCATGCTCTTTTTCTGACTGAGAAAATACCAGAATATCATCAATATAAACTGCAATAAAATTCTCAGTGCCTTTGAAGCAATGATCCATCTTTCTTTGAAACACTGCTGGAGCATTTTTTAACCCAAACGGCATTACTAGCCATTCATATAGCCCATCGGGCACCCAGAAGGCCGTCCATTCGATTGAATTTGGGTGCATAGCTACTTGGTGAAATCCACTCTTTAGATCGAATTTAGAGTAGATTTTACTATTAGCTACTTTCCTCATGATGGTATTAATACTAGGAAGGCTATAATGATCTTTTTCAGTTATATCATTAAGCCTCTTGTAATTAAATACCATACGTTCTTTGCCTTTTACCTCCCTCCCGGTTTTTGGATCTATTGATGTACCGGAATTAACGATAATCGCCGTCGTCCGGTGCCTGCTCTTGCTGGGTCGTATTACTCCGAGTTTCAGTAGGGCCTCCACATGTTTGCTGAAGGTTTGTTTCATCAGTGGCGTGACCTGCTTTAGGGGTTTATCTTCAATGATGAAGTCTGGGTTCTTGATCTCCAGCATGCAGACGACCTTATTTTTACTCCAATGTTGCAAAGGATTTTCGCCAATGAACCCGGCTTCCTTTAGCCTCCTTAGTAGTTGATCAAACTTTGTAATGAAGTTTGACGATGTTTGCCCAAAATTGTAATGGACCATTTCTTGGAGTTGTATGTACTCCAGGTCTTGGAGGTCTATTTCTTCTATGGTCAGGACCTTTGCTTGTGGTTGTGTGTTGATGACTGTCAGGTTTTTGTAGAAGGTAATTGTAACCCCCTCTATCCTCAGGCCCCCATGCATAGAGCGTATAAAATTGTACCCTATGATCATTTGTATTTCCCCTCCCAACTTCATTGGGAATGCATAGGTGTATGGTATGCGGAACTCGTTTTCGCCAATAATCATTCTACCATATTTTAACTTCATGTTGGCGGTTTGAGTGGAGTTTACCCCTGTAAATTGCACTACAAAGGTATTTTCTTCAAGAGCTTCCTTTGGTACTGACCCTTGATCTATGCAGCAGGTTGTGGCACCAGTGTCTAGGATTGCCCTTATTTTGAGTTTCTGAACTCCAGGAATATCGAGCTCCACTTCTAGGTTATATAGTCTGTTTTTGATAATTCTCCCAGTGGATGGATTACCACTAGTGTTATAGACTGTTTCTCCATTGAGGACGTTCGCGTTTTCATTGATCTTAACGCCCTTTTGCTTTCTATCTGGCTCTAGGTTGTCGAATTCTTCCTTCAGGTGTTCTTCAAGGAGATCTTCGTATTTCTTCTTGTGATGGTCAACCTCCTTTTGCAGCCTTTCCATCTCAGCCTCACACCATACAATGTAGTCTCTCTGCTCTTGGACTAGTGTTCTAAGGTTGATTTGTGCTGGTGCGGTTGCTGGGGTAACTGGTACTTCTTCTTTGAAGTAGAACGGGCCGCACAGGTTGCATGCTGTTACTCCGCAATCTGAACAATGTATTCTAGCACGGATTATAGTCTCTCTGGCGCAACAGGAACAGGTTGTTTTGAATGGTTGCTCGATGACCTGATTATGAAGCCATTGGTGTTGGCAGCCCATCTGCTTCTCAGGTAATTTTATTCTAGGTCTGTAGCCCGAATTTTCCTCTTCGAGCATAAAGAGAGAGTTCAGCTGTAGGGTTTGTACTCCTTGTTGCAGCTCCATCTCCCCATCTTCTCCTTCAGAAATGCTAAATATAGCATCGCTCTGGCCTTTCCCTTCTTGCACTGATATGATGTCACAATCTTCTGGTATATCGAGCCCTTCAAAGATTGCTGCCCGCTTAATATTTCTTCTATCATTGGGGCATTCTCGCGCAAAGTGACCTTCTTGCCCACACAGGTAGCATTTACACCTTTTGTTTCTAACAAGGTGTTTTCTCTTTTCGATTCTAGCGTGAGATTCATGGGGTTTGCCTTTATAGGTTCTTGACCTTCTCAGGCCATATCTCTTTTCTGGTTTTCGGTAATAGCCAGGAATTGGGATTTGGCTACAAAAGGAGAGGTCTTTGAGTGATCGTTTGAAAGCAGCATCCTTGCACTCGCCCTCCAGATATTTATAGGCAAACAGTACCCTCGGAATTACCCCCACCGTGAGACCAGGGTATTTCTCCTCAAACATCGTTTTTATTCTGGTTCCGAGGTCACCAGGCATTTTTAGCCAGAATTTTTCTGAGAGCTCTGGGCTAATGTACATTCGCCCGAATTTTGCCGCTAATCGCAAATACTCGTTCATATACTGAATGAGATATTTGACATTGTCGCAGGTGAGGCGCTCCAGATCTTTGTAGGCTTGATCTTGGAGAACTGTTGATCCTTGGGCAGGGTCTTCTAGTGAAAACACTCTCCTCATTTGGGAAAGTATGTTTTGTGTACCTTCCCGGCCATCCTCCACTGCTATCAACGCCTCGTACTCAGTAAGGAATTGCATTCTCCATTGAACCCATGTTAATTTCTCTACTTCTCCCAAGAGATTTTCCATATATTCTATTTTATCCCTGGGGTCTGTAAACCCTTTCTCAGCCACATGGTTTCGAGTGATAGACTCCCATCTTGAAAACGCATCATGAAACAACCCCAGTTGATCAGGGATTACAAACATGGCGCCTTGCTGTTGCTGCGCCGATGGTAGTGTCCACATCTCATTGTTGTAGCCCCCGCGAAATCGTCCTGCTCTGGGCACTCGTTCTTCAAAAGTGGGAATAAAACCCCTTTCATTTGTATTTCTTGCAGGAGGGTAGCTGGGCATGTTCATTGACTGGTCCTGTGGTGGTTGGTAATGAGATATCGCAGAAGAACTTGACATAAAGGCATGCTCGTTTAGTGCTTCGGATAGGTTTTTGAATTGCGGGTAATCAAAAGTTTCCTCTGTGTTATTACCATGCATCTGGATACCATCTGTGTTATTACCATGCATCAGGAAAATGGTATCCATACTATCCCCACCATGCTTCGAAAAAGGATTGATCCAATCCTTTTCAGTATTGTCAGTATCACCTTCATGATCCGTATCCCAAATAGGACCGGAATCTTCTTGTTGGGGATTATCAGGTGGTTGTGCAGACTGGCTAGCAAGGTACTGTATGTACTGCCAGTCGTTCTCTTCATCACTATCAGTTTTCTCGGTATCTCTTTCTTCTTCGGTTAGCGTAAGATTGGTTTCACTCCTAACTTCATCTTCATCATCATCAGGTATATCGCTCACGTGATCAGGGGCTGGGACATAATTCTGGAATGATATAGAGATTCTGCCATCGAGGAGGTTACTGGTCTGCAATTCTGTAGGCATCATAGGGATATCAACTCGCGACGGCCTTACTACCCAGTTTCTCCCTTGATTTTCTTGCACTGAGTATCGCCTACCCGGGAGTGCTCGTATTCCCCTGCTTACCAAGTACTCGGAAACATTGCTTATTTGGTAAGCGAATCCAACATTCGATGTATTGGAAAGTCTCCCTACTAAACCTCTAGTGATTAGGAGGTTAGCCTCACCATTTTGCCAGTTCTGGTACCCTCTCGTCAGGATTGATATCTGGAAATTTCTATAGAAATCTCCGATTGTTTGCATAGTATCTGGTATAACATATACCAGCTGGCTTCCTCTTGTTAGGTCGATTTCTGCCGTATCGAATATGGACTGATCTCCTTGCCACCTGTTGTCTCTAAAAACAACCAACGCCGAGGTGCCTTCATCTTGCCTGTGCAGGATTTGTATTCTTACTTGAGCGACCCCTATGTGGATAAATTGCATCCCACTTTGTCGAAGGGCCGCATAGCTTTCGGGTTGTATAAATGGTCTATCAATTTGTTGGTTGTCGGTGCAGAGAATTGCCTCCTCAGAGAGATGGTTATAGACACGGTGGTTGTTGTCATCCCTTCTGGAATTGTATAGCACTTCAGCAGGTACTATGGAAGCTCGATCTCTCAGGGATCTTCTGAGCTGAGTATCTGGGTCTACCTGCTCTTCCAGGGTCATCTGGTATGAATTCCTACCCGTTATAGTTCGGGTAAGATTCCTCAGGTTTCTTTGAGCATTATATCTCCTTCTTTGCCCTCTTCTGTATTCGTGAACCTGATCTTCAAATAGTGGTGCATCAGGGTTTATTGTTTGGGTTTGGGTTACACTGGGTCTTCCTGATGTTTCCATCATTTTTGTTTTTGTTTTTCTTCTTGGAGGATAACAAAGGGGTCTTTGAAAACTCTTAAAACCCCTTTCTTTTCCTTTTGTTTGGAGGGTTCGATTGATAGTTTGGCTAGTCTGGCTGATAGTTCGTCAGTTATTTCACTTGGCAGGTTTACACCCTTCTGTTTCTGAATTTGTTCTTTAAGGATTTTAACCTCTGCTTCAAGGTTTCGGATTTCTTCTAGTGCTTGCACCAGCAGCTGGGTTTGGGTGTTGTTCTGCTTAATTAATGCGGTCGTGCCTGAGATGCCACCACAATGGTCAGAAGGTTTTACAAAGCCTACTGCGGGTGACTCGATTGAGTCTGTTGCTTGAACTGCTTGTTTGTAGAATTGGGTGTTTTGAGTGAGTGTATAACTACTCATGAACTAACCCAGGTTTCCACTCTTTTGAGGACAGCTTCTACTCTTTCGAGTTTCTGGTTGAGTTCTTCAGAAATTTTTAGGGTTTCTGTTTCAATAAGTTTGGGTTGCTTTGTGACCTCTGTCACCAACGTTTTGACTTCTGATGTTGTTAAAGGACGGTTTTCTGTTAATAGAATTGTGAGGTTTTTCAAGTTTTGTTCAAGTTTTTGGATTTTCTGGTCCAGGAAGTGGATTTGTTCTTGGGTTTGTTTAAAATTCTTTAAGCTTACTCGGCTTAACAGGTTTAATCTGTCATATATGACAGAAATGTTGTTGGCTAGGTGTTTGTTAGTTATGGTTGTATCTGAGAGATCTAGGTATTCTAGATTAGAGGTTCGAGACTTCGTATACCACTCTTGAATAGACTGCTCCCACCTTTCGCTCATAAACCAGCCTGTACGTAACTTCTGTTGTGACTTTTTATTTTCAAATATTCCAGGTCAGTAATTCAGGTTTGATCATACCACTTATAATTGTTTTTGCTCAAAGTTTTAAATATGCACCTTGTTTACACATCTAGTTTATTCTGGGGACAAGTTTGGGGGTACTAATCATTCATTTTTGAGGTTGGGTGGCAAATTCATAATTTCCTTGTTTTGAGGTGGCATATAACTAATTTTCCCATAAAACATAGGCAACAAGCAGCCCATCAATTATACAACCGTTTTTTTCCTTTTTAAAATAAAGGAAGAAGATTACGTTACATGAAATTTCTAATATAATCATAAGGAAGTTACAATATCAAATCATCATGCTATTAAAAGAAGAAATTTAGTGTGTCTTCTAAAGGATTAGTCAACCAATCAATCAATTAATCACAACCCCCAACAATTGAAAGGACAAAGAAAACAAAGACCATTGGACCAAATCTTAGAAAGAGAAAAATGATATTTCAGAACTATTTTTACACTACAACTGAATATTCGTTTCATCACATTATCATAATTATTACAGTGTTTTTTTATGAGTATGATTTTTTTGTAAATTAATTTGTGAGTTCTCGTACTCGTAAAATTTCATTACGCATAATTCATTTGCAATCGAACAGATTCTAAATGAACTTTCTAATAATATAACCGTGAGAAGTTGCAATATCAAATCATCATTCTATTAAAGCAAGAAATCTTGTACAAATTCTTAGAATTGGTCTAGAGTGGGAAAAATGGCACGGCGGAGCCGGCTCCGTCACGGAACGGCATGGCATGTGTGTCATTTACGTGCCGTGATCATCTTTTAAACTTTGACACGGCACAACACGGCAAGTGAAAAACTTAGTCACGGCACGGCACGGCACGACACGTAGTCACGCGAGTCACGTGTAATTAGGACCATTAGATATTTATTTAATGGTAAATCTTGAATAAACTAACTTAAATTATGATTAAATGGTCACGTGAGTCACGCGAGTCACGTATAGTCATGGCACGTTTAGGCATGGCGTGACGCACGTGGCGTGACCATTCGCGTGCCGTGACCACCCATTGACAATTTGGTCACGGCACGGCACGGCACGAGATCAAAGTCATGGCGTGTTAGTCACAGCACGTCACATTTTTCCCATGCTAGATTAGTCAATCAATCAATCAATAATCACAACCCCAACCATAGAAACAAAGAGAAGAAAAACAAAGACCATCTACCAAACAAGGACACCACAATTTGACTTATGAGACTAATGAGACTAATGAGAGAGAATTAAGAAACAATAGCGTTACCAAGTCTTTCAAAAAAAAAAGAGAATTAAGAAACAAGATCCAAAGAAGGTTTCCCAAGTATTGCAATTAGACCAGTTGGCACTCTAATAGTGGATAAAACCCAACGACCCTTTTTTTAACTTTTATGAGTACTTCCATTGCCTGTCGCACTATTTTAAAAAAATTGCTAAGATATGTATAATTGAAAATATTCACAAAACTATAGTCAGTCGTTGGTTTGATGATTTAAGTATTGTTTGATGATACTTCAATGACACAATTTTCAAAAAAAATAGAACTAATAATTTTAAAAAATTAACGGTCCTTACTATATTTGGGGAATGTGTATTTTCTAGGTACTTTCATAACTATGTAATTTGAATTAAGGGTCAAATTACATGAAAATTACATATAAAAGGTGACAAATTTGAATTAGCGGTCATTGACCAAATGGAGGCTCAACAATATTTGGGAACTTTGTGTCCTTAAGGTACTCCAAGAAATGAAAGAGACACATGCAATTATCTGGATTATCTAATTTGACTCAAAGACATTTTTTAGGAGAATCAGTTTTAAAAATTAATAACAACTTATTCATTTTTTTTTTTAGAATATTTCAGATATTTTGAACTGTGTTCTATTTACTGCGTATGGTCCATTTATTGCAACAACAACAAAAATTAATCGATGCGTGATATCATGTATGTTAGGCTATGCTAATATGCATATTATAGAGTTGTTTGTGCTATGAATTTGTATATTCGTTTTTTTAAGTTCAAATAATCGATCTAAAATGCTCAATATAGTTTCCATATAAAAAAATTAAAGATCAAATTTTATATATTTTTTCAATTTTCTACTATATTTTAGATAAGTAGAAAATCACTTAATATAAAAATATTGGACGGATTTTCTACCTCTCTAAAAAAATAGTAAAAATATATAAAAAATATAAAATGATGGTTCATGCTCAGCTCATTAGCTTAATGAACGAGTTATAGCGAGTTGATAATGAACGAATTGTGGTATGAGCGAGTTGGGGTATGCTCGTGCTCATTAAGTGACTCGTTAAGAAATTAAGTTTGTAAGCAATTTGAATTTTGTTTTGCATTTTTTGTTTAAGATACATCATTCAAAAACTAAATTTTATTTATAAAATTTAACAAATTGTCATAATCCAACCTAATTAAATAGTGCATAATTTAACAAAAAAGTATCCATAAGCAAATTTAACAAAATCAAACAGCTATTAAGCAAATTTGATTCAAGGGATCAGATGTGGTAGGATTTATGTAACTCAGTTCTTAATGAGCGAGTTATGAGAGAGCTAGATATGCTCATGCTCAACTCATTAAGTTAATGAGCGAGTTGATAGTGAGCGAGTTATAGCGAATTGATAATGAACGAGTTATTAATGAGCTTTTAGCGAGCGAGTTATGAGCAAGTCACAAGTTATGAGCAACTTACTCACCCCTATATATGGCATTATATATATGGTATTGACCCAATAATAATGAAGATTCAAAGAATAATTAACACATTTTTTTTTTTATAAGTCTAGAGAAGCTAAATTCATGACAAATAGTTTGAAAATTTATTTTGTGATTATCAAATATATTTATCACCCTTGAGCACGATTTTAGTTCAAAAGATATCAACATTCCCAAAAATGATTAATTTTTTTTTTAGAGAAAGGTGAGGGTCAAGCTCTAAAATTTCATTGATTTTTGTAAAGTATTTACAAATATGATTGATTATCATTAAAAAATCAAATTTTGTTGCTTCCTTCAAACTAAAATACTACCAAAGAACAAGATGAGTAATTTCTTACTAAAATCAATATTCCTTCAAATTTTGTTAACTAGATGAGTAATTTCTTACTTTAATTACCTAATTTCAATAAGACAATTAGAAAATACAAAAGTTTTTTTATTTCCATACAACTCTATGAACATGGATCCCTACACGCAACTTATGATGTACTATTCCGTGTTCTTTTTAACTACTAAGCATTGATCTGTACATAAAGAACTGTCTAAATCAACTACTTTTAGCAAACCAAAAAAGAATATACCAAAGATTCTTATTTAATTCATAATTAAATAAACCTAAAATCTCGAGGTCATTGCATTGCCATCTCTCAACTGCTCAAATTCAATAACGACCCAACTATCTGAAAAATATAAACTCTGTTCTCACTTTTGAATGATTGGAGATGTAAAACAGCAAGCCGAAATTTTTATTAATATCCAAAATGAATAATTAATTTCAAATTTTACATCTTTGCACAGGAATTCCAAAAATAACCAAATCGCAAAATTTATTTCCAGTTTTAAGCCTCCTTTTTCGCAAATAAAAATTCCAGTTCTAGGCCTTCCAAAACCAGAGAAAAAGTTTCCGGATTAAAAAACCGGAGATAAAATCCGCGGTTCCATCACTTAACACCGGGAACTTTTTCTCCGGTCTCGGAGTTCTGCCTATATAACGCAAAGGCGCAACCCCTCTCCCTCACACTTCTCTTTCTTTCTTCTAGTCTCCCTTTCTCCCTTTCTCTCTTCCCATCTTCTCTCCAACTGTCTGATCGATCGGCACTTCAGTTCAAGTATTTTTTTTAACTTTTTTTATTTATTATTTAATTTAAAAAATAGTAAATTAGTTAGGATATTTACTATTCAAAATGGTTTAGAATATTGTCCAAATAATTTATAAATTTCAAATGGTTTAGAATATTGTCCGAATAATTTCGAAATTTCGAAAATGATTTAGATTATTGTCCGAATAATTTAGAACATTTCAAAATGGTTTAGATATTTTAGAAAATTTCAAAATAGTTTAGAATAATTTAGAAATTTTCAAAATGGTTTAGAATAATTTAGAAAATTCCAAAAATAGTTTAGAATATTGTTCGAATAATTTAGGAAATTCCAAAATGGTTTAGAATATTTTAGAAATTTCAAAATGGTTTAGAAAATTTTAGAAAATTTCAAAATAATTTAGAAATAATTTACAAAATTCCAAATAATTTAGAATATTGTTCGAATAATTTAGGAAAATCCAAAGTGGTTTAGAATATTTTGAAAATTCCAAAATGGTTAGAATATTATAGAAAGTTCCAAAATGATTTAGAATATTATTCGAATAATTTAGAAAATTCCAAAATGGTTTAAAACATTGTTCAAATAATTTAGAAAATTTCAAAATAGTTTAAAATATTTTAGAAAATTGCAAAATAATTTAGAAAAATACAAAATGATTTTAGAATATTATCCGAATAATTTAAAAAATTCCAAAATGGTTTAAGATAATTTACGAAATTTCAAAATAGTTTACAATAATTTAGGAAATGAACATTTTCGATTAATTTTGTAGTATGACAGACGAAGTACCTAATCAAGAAGAGAGGGAGAGAGAGACGAGAAGAATGCAAGAGGTGTTTAACCAATTGTTGTGGATAGCTCATAGTCATCATAGGGTAGCTGAGGCTTTTAAGGAGGTAAGCATTTACTTATTTGATTTTTCATAACTCGGTCAGAAATCAAATCATATTATAATTCCTATTTATGTTGTAATGTAGAGTTCAGAGGTTTTAAACGTCAAACACTATCGGATGCATTGTGAGTACCACGAGAAATACGCGTCGTATTTGATTCAATTGGGCTTATACCATATCGCAGTCATGCCTGATATCGCTATCGATGCGACGCTTATACATGGACTTGTCGAGCAGTGACATCTTGAGACACACACATTTCATCTTCCTTTCAGAGAGATAACATGTATTAACTACACTAATTCAAATAAATTTGTTATTTTTACTATTTTGATAACAAGTCAAATAAAGAAATTGCTTATAATTTTTTATTTAAATAAATTACAGTCACCTTAGAGCGTGAGCTGTTTGTGGGTGCCATTTTATTGGGGCTCTAGTGATGAGATTACAGATGGGGCGAATGTACAAGGTCGACTCTTCGATTTGTTAGGGATCCGTGAGGATAATAATCTAACTTTATGAAAAAAAAGGGGGCTGAGGGAGATCAAAAAATTTCTAACTGGATTATGCTGAAAACTAAGCTCCGTCAGCGATTTAAGAAGTTGCCAGCTGACGCCAATGAACAAACGCGGAAGTGACAAGTATTTTCTATTTATCAACTTATTCGTACTTTACATTCTCAATAATATACTCACATTCTCACGAAATTCGCTAGGTATGTCCGTGGATTTCTCTTGGACCTATTCTTGGTTACTTTGTTCCCAGACAGTAGCGGAGACGGATACCGCTGTGGTGTCTCAATTTGATTGAGAATTTGGATGAGTCAACGGACTACAATTGGGGCGGAGCCGTTCTCGCATATTTATATCGATATCTATGTCTCACATCTGTTCTCGAAGTTCGATCTATGCATGGTCCGATTATGCTGCTGCAGTACTGGTCGTGGACCCGATTTTCAGTTCACCGACCAAAGCCAAAATCGAAAGACTTTCAACCTTCCTAGGGCGCGCCAATAGAAGATACATGTCCAGTTTTTGCTGACAAATGGTGTTGCAAGCATAGTACGATAACTCATCTTCATCATTAGGGCCTCTCTTACCCACATTGTTAAGGTACTCGATAGCCTATGGACAACCAATTTCAAAATCTTCAAACATCTCCTGCAATCTCCTAGGTTTCTTCTTATTTACTCCAATCTTAAACCTATTGCTGACCTCTCTCTTCCGCCCCACATATTTGAAAAGGTTCTCGGCAACATGTTGAGAATAATATCGATGCACAAAAAAAATGGAACACTTTAATCCCCAAATGTCTATCCGATATGACACAAAAGAATCGACCATCTCCAATGACTTCCAACCGCAACCATCTCACAAAAAAAACTCCAGTTTTCTGCGCTTTCTTTCTCCACAATTCCGAAAGCCAATGGAAGCAGTTGGTTTTCGGCATCGTACCCACATGCCATTAACAACCTACCTTGGCACCGTCCCAACATGAAACATGCATCGATACTAATCACTGGTCTGATGAACGGTATCGCCGCAATACACGACCCATACGCCCATGCCGCTGCCTTAAAATGCCTATCCGGTGATCCATCAATCGGGGTCGAGGTCACACAATACTTGGTTTCTGGATTGGTTCCTTTTATGGCTTCTAAGAGTGGAATAAGCAAGTTGTACGAGTTCTCCTAACTCCCAAAAAGATTTACAATAGCAAGCTCACGGCCTCACCATAATTTGTTATACTTGGGAATTACCTTTTTGTATGTGGCCTTCACGATATCTCGGATATAATTTATACACGTGCACACATCCCTTCTCATGGTCTCATCAATTGCAAGGGCAACCATCTTTGTTGTAAGCTCACAATGATCAGCACGTGATGCCGGTACTTTGCATCCACGAGAGATTGCTTGTTTGCTAATAATCCAAGATTCTGAAAGACCATTAGGCTTTGCGCATAACTTGAATTTGCAAAAGTCATCCTTCCACACCACAACTAAACATTGAGGTTCGTTTTTAGAAACCTTACACTCAAAATTGTTCATGATATGAAACTCATTTATTGCTACCCTTAGAGCCGTTTTCGACTCAAACACTTTGCCTACGGCCAATGGATTATTGAATGTTCTCTTTGTGCCACTGAAAAAATCGACATCCTGAGGCCGAAAACCGATTATGTCATTAAAACTATCAGCCGGATGTCTCATATTTTCCCGGCCAGTTATCGGGTACTGTGTATGGCGAAACTGTGAATAAGACTGTGATTGTGACTGTCTGGTGGGTCCAACATCATCGTCGGAATCGGATGACTCATCTGAGAGCATACATCTCCGCTCGCCAAACTGTCATCATCATTGCATCCACAGGTACATGCGAATAATCATGGGCCGGGTACCGGTCTACATACCTGAACAGTTTTGGGTCGAGTTATGGGTTCAGTGTTCCAACTGGTATTGGGTCGGGATCGAGATTCAAGGATCTGACTGGGTACAAGGGCTTAACTGTTCAAATTCATTGGGAATTAAACCGACATGGTTCGGTTCCAACTCTACATACAACTCCAGAACCGGTACCTTTGTGGGAAAGACGCCACAATTCCTAAAATTATTTCAAACGATGCCTGGTTTGATACTGGTACTAATTGATAGTCACGCCGGCCATCAGTAGACATATTAAACCTGACTTGGATTTTCAGATTTACTTCACTAACAGTATACCCAACCAGTTTATAAATCACATTCTGGAGATAATCAAGTTAGGTTCACGGTTAGCAGTAATGAGTATTTAGACCGAGTACTATAAAAGACCCCGTCATCATTATATTGGATTCCCTCCAACAAAATTTTTCGCACAGATCATTTTTCTTTTTAGTTGGTCTTGGATAACAAACTACAATTTAAAATAATTACCCTATAAGTACAACATAAATTGAAAAATTAAATAATTTAAATTAAAATAAATAAATAAACTTACAAAAATGCAATTCTCGAATCCGATTTTCTCTATTTTTTTCTTCTTCTCTCTTTTTTTTTTTCTTTACTCTCTTCACTAAAATGTGATTCAATGAGTGTGTATAAGTGTTTTGCACGTTTTATAGGCAAAATGGTCCGAAACCGCAAAAAAATATCCCAATCTCAAATCGCAAATAAATTACCGGTTCTAAAAACCAAAAAATTTAATCTCTAGTTATGAATAAAAAAATCGGAAATTAATCTCCAGTTCAAGAAATAGAAAAAAATTTCGCCGATTTTGGAGAGACCAGAACCGAGATTTTATTTACGGAAAGGAAGCTTAAAACCAGAAATAAATTTTGCAATTTGATCATTTTTAGAATTCTTGCGCAAAGAGGCGTAGATTTTGAAATTAATTATTTATTTTGAATATTATATATAGTGCGATAGATACATGTTTAACATGAGAATACTTCCCATCCACATATATACAAATCAAAGTGAATTAAAGATGGGGACTAAAGGAAAGAGAAATATCTAGGAATGAATTGATTGTACACAAGTGAAACCACAACTTTCACAAAAATTTGGAGAATGTGACACATTTACAGGTAACATTGTGTAACGAAAAATAAAATTAAAAATGGATCCAAGTAAAACATCTACAAGTGATGGATCTTATACTTTTTGTCATCATCTCCGTGGGAAACCAAGACTCCCACCCCTAAAAAACTTACAAATTAAATGATGCCCCATCTCAATTTCTTCTTTGTATTTTCATATGTACCCTAGAAAGAACAGTATTGTATACCTGCAGTGTCCAGTGGAATTCCATATGTATCAATTGCAAAGTAAAGATGAAAATACATGTAATACTAACCTATACGTTAACTACTTTGGTAATCTTGACTGATCTTTACCCCATCAACCCCACCCCACCCCACCCACCCCCCCCCCCCCCCCCCCCCCCCCACCCCCCCCCCCCCCCCCCCACCCCCCCCCTCCAATAAAAAATGTATATGGTATGATGGTTTAGTTTTTTTTCAGGGGAGTTACCCAATTTAAATTAATATAATCAACTTCCGTTCTCAATCAGCAAGCAGCATCTCCTTCAGAAAGGATCTTCAAAGGAGATATAAGACTGAACTTGGGCCAGAGTCCTCGGTTGGACCCACATCAGCAAGGGATCGAAGCATCTTCAACACATCGGTTGTGTCTTCCAGGTAATATTTGGCCATGCTCGGTTGTTACCAACTGTTGCACTCAACAACTCAACGATTTTGGGGATCTCAGGGTTCTTTGTGCAGTTTGTCAAAGCCTCAAACATGTCTTCGTCTGAACTGTCATCTCCTACGCAGAGCACAAAATCGGGAGACCTATTCTGGTCCCGCATTGCCGCAATTAGGGTTTCCACCACAGCACCTTTGCTTATGCCCTGAATGAAATCAGAGGATTACTTCAACTAATCAAATTAGAGTCTCAAACTTAAAGCCCTAATCAGCCATGAAGAACCAATTACATATAATGTGCACAAGCTGCTGACATAGTTGCATATATGTTACCCTAAAAGCTGACATTTGAATTGTATAACCAAAACTATTGCTTTTCCGACAGAACAATTTGCTATATATTAAAAATATAAATATGCAAATAAGAAACACTTACAGGGTGTTATATGCAAATAAAGTGAGTAAAGAAAAATAAGAGGGGGAGGGGGCAGAGAGAGAGAGAGAGCATTCATCCTAGTTGGCAAGTAATATACTAATATCCTGCATCAAAGGTGGAACAGTATAAGTATTCTTTGATAAGGAAGGCCACAACATACTGGCCCCCACAATTATTAATAAAACCTATTGTAGATAAAGATAATGATACTATGAAGAGTAGATAATGAGGGGCCACTGAGTTGGAAACCCTAAACCATAGATGCGCAAAACGTTGATATGTTAGCTGGATTTTAGAAGGAGACCTCTCTCTCTCTCTCTCTCTCTCTCTCTAAAAGTCAATCCTAATCCAAATCCATATCCCCACTTTA
>JAJGRW010001422.1:0-20098 GCA_025461045.1 Carex parvula
AACAGCGAATTCAAACTGTTCAGACTAACACACTTGCAAGTTGTAATTTACCAGTTGATTTAGTATAAATTGTAAGGTCAAGCGGACAAAACACGAGGAAAAATGACACATCAAATTAACTATTAAACCCTTATTTTTTTTAGCCTGAGTTTATACCAAAACTAAAAAATTACAATTTGGTATTTACATGCATCACTCGTGAAGTAGACTGGTTCCTTTATGGTTTGGATTGTCGTTTGAAGCCAATCTGATAGATTTTGTGATTAAGCTCACAAACCACCACTGTGAGCTTCTCATACTCTTGTTGCAACTAAAAAAATTGCAAATGTCCTCTCAGAAGGAAAAGAACCCAACTAATATTTTCTGAATTTTAATTTTCTGAATTAGTCCATAGAAACAATAAAATGGCTGCCTAACCTTGCCCCCCAAGTCCAGAAAGAGAGAATTGTGATCATGTGGCGATTGAGAGAGCGAGAATATGCAAAAGTCTGAAGAATAGATTATGTCAAACATCTCTTTTTCCATGTCCATCCGACAGAGATCTCCATAATAGCATGACCTGTAAACCTGCATTTAAAGTTGAGCACATCCTATTATTGGGTATAAAGATGATAGTTCAGTATTCACAATTCACGTCTCAACAATCAGCACTTTGGTTGCTTCTATTTTTCTTGGCTATCAGGGGCTTGACTGTGCCACTTAACACCTGCCCGGTGATATATTTAGAGCAAATATAATGATTGTTAAAACTTCTAATGAGAAGATTCTAAACTGGAAGAACAGAAATTTACATTATTTTGACAGGTTTTTCTTGAATACAAATTAAGGCTAAGAAGTTTACTAAAGAAATATTGTCTAGTTACCACGCCAGGTTGGTGTCATGCCTGCCAGCATATTATTGGATGGTGTGCATTTTTGAAGAGTACATAATTACCCTATAATCTGAGGAAAATTCTGTTAAAGCAACAATATGATAATCAAATACGGCATGTACCCTCTTCTTCTGATTCCCAAGTACTCAAAACTAAACCTCATTGTGCGCAAAAGTAGACAGAGTTGGGTAAAGGATGAATAAATTGAGAACGATGGCACATGGGACTATTAGAGCTGGAAAAATCTAACACCAACTGAGATACATTAGAAACGAAACCAGACCCAAATCTGAATCAATCAACCAGGAGGTGATAATTCTGATCAACCCAATCCAACCTTAACTGGAACAAATCATAACCAACAGAACAATACCTACCGATCCATAACCTGCAAGTTGTACCTGGTCCTGGCATGAAAGCAAAACCTGAGAAGGCCTGAAAAATAACCTGATATTACCAGTAAAACAAACGCAACTATGACACAGAATGAACTTGTTAAGATCACAAACTAAATAACCCAATTCCTGACGCAGAGAAATACCAAAAAGAAAAGAATTTCAACTAAATCTGAATATACATAAATTAACCAGAACCAAATTATCCAAGAGACAAAAATTAACCTGAACCCAATGTTACACGTTCCTGAAAATAAACTGACCGGAGCGACACAAGGGCTACAATTGACTCGGACCCCAATTTGACTTACATAGAACCTGCCACACCCTGCCCTTGTAGCAATGGATTACATGCTGTTATAAGGTTTTGTGACAGTACAGAAGACACCAAAAATAAATTAATCCTTTCCTTTACTAACTTACCTTTCTGACTGAAGAAGGATGAACTGAAATCCCTGAAACTGGACTTCTATGAGGAAAAAACACAAAAAGACCATCTGAAATCCCTTTTCCATCTTCTCTGTTAAGATCCGCATCCCAAATTCCCAAGTAACCTTTCTTGTTTCCTGATATAACAATCGACCTACTAAAAACAGGCAAAAACTTACAATTGTGATACTCTCTCCCACCATCCGTCTCACATTTTCCTTTTTCAAGCCCAAGTCGACTCTTGCATCCAAACGCAGATGGACCTCTTTTTCAATATTCCCGTGTTCTCTCCTCTCTCCAGTAAAAAATGTCGCCTCGACCAGAGGCCTGTACGAGCCAGAATCTACAAATGCATCTGTGAAAGAGAACTGACCGGTGGGGACCTGTGGGAAAGGAGTGGTAGGAGTAGACGTTGAGGTTTGAGTCAGGAGGAGGAAGGCCACGAGAGCGAAGGGATTTGCGCGGCGTGGATAGAGGAGGGTTCGGTTTTTTAGTGCGCTTATTGATCGGGTTTTTGTTTGCTTTGGGAGGGGAGAGAATGGAGGCGAGTTGAGATTTCTGGTGGAGGATAGAAGCTATCATCTCTCTGTTGCGTTTTATGTTCTCTTGGCGCTGTTGTTCGTAGTCTAAACCCATGGTCTTGGTTTTCTTCGGAGGCGCCATTGGCAGTGGTGCTAGTAAGAAAGAGAGAAGAAGAGGGAGGAGGGAAATGTAACGGCGGTAACAGGATTCAGGGGGGAGATTGAACAGCGAGAGGAGTTTCATTTCTCAGTCAATTTACTTTTTAAATTATAATTTTTTTGTCTAACTCACAAATTATAGTGAAATTTTTAATTATTACTTTTTTCAATTATGATTTAATGTTTTCATACATTTAAATTAGGAGTTAAAAATATATCATATATATTAATTATTGTTCACTTGTAAATGTAGTAAACTTTAGTAATATATGTTTGTCCTAACATTATTTTTTATACAAATGAACTTTTTACAATTTGTTTCTTTTTTTTTTGAAATAGAGTAATAAAAAAAAAAGAAACAAATTGTAAAAATTCATTTATATAAAAAATAATGTTAGGACAACTAAAGTTTCTATTAATACAAATTAACTTTTTACAATTTGTTTTGAGTGAGGCTATAGTGCTATGCATAGCACCAATGGCTAGTGTACTACGGCTCAATATGGTACTTTTTAAAATTCTAACGGTCGATCTAAACCGTTCAATGTGATATCCATATGAATATGTACTTGCAAACTAAATTTTGTATTTTGTTGAATTTTTTTACTATTTTTTTAGATAGGTAGAAATCAGTGTTTTCTGAAAATTCTGGACCATCAAAATTCTACCTATCTAAAAAAATAGTAAAAAAATTCGAAAAAAATATAAAATTTAGTTTGCAAGTACATATTCATATGGTTATCACATTGAATAGTTCGGATCGACGTTAGGATTTTAAAAAGTACCATATTGAGCCGTAGTACACTAGCCATCCGTGCTATGCATAGCACCATAGCCTCACTCATTTGTTTTTATTCAATACACATTAACTTTCGTGCTAATTGGTATGAAAGTTATTTTAACATGATCTTTTTTACTGAATTGTTTAGAAATAAAAAAGGATCTTTATATTTAAGAAAGAGTGCATTGATAATTTTAATTTTATATAAAAAAATTAATAATAAATTAAATAATTAAATTAAGAATAATTTAATAATAGTTTATTTTTTGTCTATCTCTGATAAAATTTCTAACTACGCCACTGACCAAAGTAACAACAAGCAACTGAATTATGGGAGAAAAAAAAAACAACAACAAGCAACTGTTGTGTATTGTACCTATGATCATATCACAGGCTCACAGCCCATCCATTCGCTTGCTCTCCTAAGTTTGTAGCAGTATCGCTCGAGCAGTTGTTCCACTAGATTAAGAAATAATAATAATGATCGAACTGTTTTAGGAAATATGTATAAAACCATATACAAGAGTACGTTTTGACAATCACATATGACTTGTGAGTGAGGATATGGTACTATACATAACGCAGTTTGGTTTCATATTATGGATGTATTTCAATTTCAAAGTTTAAACAATCGATCTGCACCTCTCGACAGAGTTGTATCCTACCTCTCCTAAGTATCTGAGGTGCAATCTATACAAACAAACGACCCATATTAATAATAGCCGGGCCAAACTCAATCCGATACTTATAGAAACTATATGGAGTCTGCATTGAGATTCGTGCCAATTTAAAAAAAAAAAGGTCCATATTTACTTATTGCACCTCTGGGGGGTCCGAATTCCCTCTCAACATGATTCTATATGAAAATGTTCCTGGATGGCAAATTTTACATTTTTTAAATTCTTTTACTATTTTTTTAAATAGATACCAAATCTCTTGATCTAAAGATTTAATAATTTTCTATCTATCTAAAAATTAGTGAAAGATCTAAAATATGTAAAATTTGGCCTAAAAATACATTTTCATACAAGATCATGACGAACTATTCGGATCGACTACTTAGACTTTGAAAATAAAAATATGAGTTCATAGTACGGACCCAAGGGACCCAAGTGTAGTATGCATAGTGAATTTGTATCCTCTACATTAACTCAGATTTTGAGTTAAGACCTAGACTGTCCGATTTAAATCTACACTAATATTAAAGGACCACGTGTGTAATAAACGTGAACTGAATTAATCCAAATTCTAATCGCACGGGCCGGAAATTAATTCAAACTGTACTTAATGTAGAGGATGCGGATTCATGCATAGTACCGGAGCTTCCCTCGTCACATAAATAGTGCAAAAATAATATTGCTTCGAGTTAACGCGTTAAAATAATATAAAAAGAGTGTAACTCAAAAGAGGAATGCTAACCAGGTATATTTCAAACGATGTAAATGCTATTTGCATTAGATAAATTAAAAATAGTGCTAATTAGAAAAACTCGGTACATATTTCAATGAGAGGCTGGATTTGCCCGACACTATATTCTACATTTAATCGAGCGCTTGAATAATTGTAAGTGAAACTGTCGTGAAACAAAATACTAAAATAGCAATGCTATTTTAACTAAAAAGTAAAAACCATTCTATTTCTCGATAATGATAATCCTAACGTAATAACACTAGAACTCGCAGAAATTGAAATTAACCGTACCACAAGATCACAAAACCAACACATATTCACAAATTTACCAAAAGGACAGCACATATCTACAAGTCCCTGCACTTTCGCTATTATTTCGAACTGCATTGCCCGATTGAAGGCTCTCTTTTTTTTTTTTTTTAATTCAGACTGTCTGATCTACAACAATGCACCAATTGGACTTTCTGGGATCATCAAAGACCAAATTCTAAATGATGTCAACAAATCAGTCTGACACCTTTATTTTAATTCAAATGATCCAAAACCAAATTCCTACCGTCTGGTTCAAGAACAATAGAAGGTACGCCCAATCACATGAAACATTGAAACGTACAGAAATGCATTTTATGTTCCCTTGGTTTCTTTTTATATAGCGTTACTAAGATCATTACTGTACTGATTTATGCTCACTGCATATACTAACACTGAACTAGTACCACCTTATCTGTTGTTTGAGAAACCTATATTATAGCATCTAAAACAATCAAATCTAAAATATTGAATGTGTTCTAGTTAGTAAATAAAAAACACTACTTCGAATGTATTCTAGTCAGTAGTTACCCTACTTGACTGTTTAGCTTACCACTACATACAAAACCCAACATGATAGTGGAGTCAACATGCTCAGTACCCACAAACAATCTGAGCCCTAAGAAAACTCCGGCCAACTGCCTAACGTGCACAGGTTCATCCCACTGGATACAAAAACTATTACAGATCCACCAGACAATCAATTTGTTAAAGCTAAAACTGGGAAAAAAGACCTCACAGAATACTATACCTGGGTAGAAATCTAGCTGTTTTATACCATATCTCCCGAGGGATACCATACATTCCAAGGAATTTTAAGCAAACCCTGACCCTAGCTTCCAGGCTTGAAACCCTAAATTAATCCCTTGCAAAGCTAAACCAAGGAGAAATAACCCCAAATGAAATGATGGGTTTGCCATGTAGCAGTTATACCTCTCCTGAGGTGCAAGTTTGAAAACTACAGTGTAACAAACCTTCAGTATAAAAGATACCTAGACTTAAATGGACCCTTAACAATGCAGCATTGACCATAAAGTTGCAGGAAGAAAAAAAAACAGAGAAAACACAAATCAGTTTCCAGAGTACACAAGTGTTGTGGGCTAGAGCGTGCCTAATTACATATGCTACAACCCAAGCATGCCAGAAAGCCTTTTCAGATGGAATAAAAAAAGGTAAACACTGGCTGTTGTGGGCAATACACTTGCTGTTATTCGTCAGAAGACCTAACAAATATGATAGTAAAACTGGATTATGGAGTTCCCTGTTGAGGTGTTATTAGACCCCAAATCTATGTGACCATTTCTTCTAGCTAACGGAAGGCCCACTACATGTGCCAAGTAAGCTAAATACGGCAATGAAACTGTGGTTAGATCCAACTATTAGCAACCTTTTCTTCTAGCTAACTAAGAAGACCTATTACGTATGTTAGCAAATCTAAATAATGATACACACTTGTTGCAGTGTCATTAAAAATCTATCCAACCTTCTCCTTCAAAATTCAGGATACTAATACTTCAGCTAGTAAGCCTACACTAAACCTATTCTAATAGCAGAAGACAGCAGTTACCAACCCCCCCCCCCCCCCCCCCCCCCCCTCCCACCACCCCCACACACAAATGAGAAGAAAAAAAAAACTTCAAATAATAAAAGAAAAGAGGCAAGGGCAAGCAACGGGCTAAATCAACTCATTAAAATTTTATTACTAACATTAGTTCAGTTACTTTGCACATCTCAGACTTTGAGCACTTGCAAATAGTCATCCCCAGTACCATAAAGCACCCCGGAATACTTCTCTAGGGGCACAGTAACATACTTCTTCTCCAGCATCTCAACAAAACACTTGAGCGTCAGAAGCGCATCAGAGCCAGCCTGGTGGCAAATGCCAACACGCTCCACGCTGAGTGCATCAGATAGCCTGTTGAGGCCTCCATGAAAACCTTGGCCAGGGCAGTAACGCATTAGGTGCTTCACATCATAAAACACTGGGAAGAACATCCTGCTGAGCTCAGCAAATCCTTCTAGGGTTTCAGGCAGCTTGTTGGCCGTCAGGCATTTCAAAAGGTAGCCGAAGTCATACCTGTCATGTATGAGGAGTATTGTCAGATTGGACAATGTACTGGTGTAGCACTGTTGTGTACCAATAATTACTACAAGATGACATTGTATGTTTATGGTAAAGACATTACAGTGTTAGGTTTCAGGTACTCAGGTTAGGTTTCAGGTACTCAGGTTTCTTTTCAGCATGTGCCATGACTTTAGTCTGGTAGCTTTTTTCAGCATGCATTTATTTTTAGTTAGATATCTGAAACTTTCATGATTAAAGATAACTTAGTTTCTTCTAAATTTTCAAGAAGTTTCACAAACTTTTCTTGAATACTGTCAAGAACCAGGCATCTAACTTTTTGATTCAAGTGCATTAGCAGGAACAGGGCTATAATTGACCTTATTCCCTGTAAATACTGACCAAGAAATAACCATAAAGTGGGTACAATAAAATTCTTCTCAAAAGGTTGGTTCAATTAAACTTTTTCAGTACCGGTATAGAAACCCTAGGCAAAACAAATCTATGAAAATCCATACCCGCCATGGAAGGTAATCCAAACGACAGAATCATTCAGCACCACACCAGACGACATCAATAACTCAGCGAACTGACCCGCATCGACACCGTAAGTATGGTGCTTGTAAAGATCGATTCCATGGTCATTTAAAAGCTTGATGGATTCGGGATCGAAAATATCCTTCTCCAGATTGAACTCCCTAAAATTGAACTGCCACACGCTGGGGCTCCCTTCGATCACCGGAAGAGTTCCGTTTTCGTCTGAGAAGGCGAGGCCTAGCTGGATCATGTGCAACAGATCGACGTTGGCGCGGAGGGTTTGGTAGTTGAGGTGCGAAAGAGTGACCGGCGTCGGGAAGAGGACGCGAATGGTGACTCCGGGAAACTCGGTATCCATAGCGACGAAAGGAAAGTCATCGATCAGATCGCGGATCAGAGAAAATTCCGATTCGAGGTTGTGCGACCAGACCTCGCGGATGTTGATAGAGGGAGGCGATGGATCCTGCATCGAGGCGCCGAGAGGAGCATAAGAGACGCGTCGAAGAGGAGATCTCCAAGATCGTTAATGGCGTGTTGGGGGGGAGAAAGGTTGGAAAACAAGGAAAGGGTTTTATTAGATTTTTGTTTTCCTTTCGGAAGTCTGGCTTTTGGGAAAGTGGTCGAATTTACTTTTGGAATGTTTGCGAATGCACCCCAGAAGATGAGCATTTTATAAATAATTGTGGGTTCTGGAAGTTTAATGTCGGTGCAAATATGTGAAAATATGCAATGTTGCGTCACTGCATCTTTTCCTCCGATTTGTGCGATTTTTTATTCAATTGAATCAGGGTAGGTACCGCCGTACCGGACTACCTCCGATTTTTCAATTTCAATACATTCTAACATTTTGTTTTTCAAATTTAACTTAGATTCCGTTAAAATTTCATTCTATCTTTTTTAATAAAAGACGATATCTCTATTTTAGAGAAACGCCCTCCTAAGTCCTAACATACATAAATCATGAAAACAATTCCTTAGTCGTTTTTTTTTTTTTATTATTGTGTTGGCATTATTGACTGTTTGAGGGAGATGACTACGTACCCTCAATTGCTCAAGTCTTATTTTTTATTTATTATAATTGTATGTCAGTTTCAATGTATTTTTTGTCTAGTATTTTTTATAGTCTTATTTTTTTTGTCTAGTATTTTGTTTAAACGAAATATCCTTTTTAAGTTAACGGAAATGAAAGATCAATTTTGTCAATTTGACGGATATTTTATAATATATTGTTAAAACAATAAAAAAAAATTATATATATATAATTATCGAGTTAAGAAAAATAAAAAATAAAGAATAATGTATTGCTTGCGTGCCTATTCAAATAGATTTTTCTTGACCATGATAATTTGATGTACAATCCATGTATGAGCCGCATTACGTCAAGTGATTAATAAGCGTAAACTTTATAGAAATTTAGATTTACACAAAGTACGTGCTTTTTGACAACATGCATTCTGATAAGGGGCGGAGGTAGGGGTGTCAATGGATATGGTACGGGTCGGGTGGAGGTATTTTCATACTCATATCTATTAAAATTGAGTTTACCCATACCTTATCCATACCCATTAAACATTGACCTTACCCTACTCTACCCTTACCCGTTAATATTATCGAGTAACGAAACGGTAGCGGATGAATAACGGATAATACTAATATAATAATTAGTTTTATTATATTTTACAAATTAAATATAAAAAAAACTCATTCATTTCACACATATGTAATTACATTTCTAATAAAAAATAAAAATAAATGTGCAATCAATTCCAACTAAATTGTTTTTTATAAAAGAAAAAAATTCAAAAACACGAATACATATTTAGGTGGGTTGGATTGAATTGAATATATATTTAGATTTTATAATTATCCTATAGGGTAACATGTACGAAATAATCATTACCCATACACTTACCTATTTGGTTAACGAAAAAAAACCTTACCTATACCCGCCTTATCGAATACGAAACGGGTCGGGTAAACGGCTAAAAGGTACCATTGACACCCCTAGGCGGAGAGACCTGTATCAATGGGGTCAATTGATTCCATTAATTTTCAAAAAAATTGTATTTATACATTGTTTTGTATATAATTTAGGGTAAAATTTTATAGGTACTATAAAATTGATCCCCATACTCATTATAAATTTTATATGTTTGAACTCCAGGGGCGGAGGCAGGAATTCATGGAATGGGGGTCAAAAAAAAATTAATAAGAATGGTGAGTGAGATATATAAAATAAGAAGTGTTACATGTGAGCTTTTGATTTTTTATTAAAAAAAGTTCTAAAATGCTAGAAATCTCTCAAATTATACACAATTTTTTTTTTTTTAAAGAATGGAGGTCCATAGTATAAAATTTCACATAAAATATTGGGGTCAATTTCTTGTACCCCTATCTAGCATTTTACTATAATTTATATAAGGGAGTATATTTTTAGTACTAGTTTTTGAAAAAAAAAAATAAGGTCAATTCACCCCATTCTTGAATAGTAGGTCCATCCCTTTTGACCTCCATTTATATTTGATCTCTGTAGCTTGAAAGTCTGATTTTATCTTGATTGTGGTGTGACATATTTATGTAAAATGCACATTTTTTTTTTTTACTAATATGTGTTGTGGCATGGCACGCTCTGAGTGTTCAGTGTTGGTTGCGCCAAGGATGAAGATGTTCATAATAACTTTTAGCAAGCCACTTTCCAATAATATATTTGTTTTTTTACCAAATCAAGTATTGTCTCTAATTTTGAAGGCACGAAGAATTTTGTCATCAAATGTAGCATTGTTAGTGGAAACTACAAAGTATGAGTTTGATAAATTGATAGGGTGCGGTCCTTAAAAATTAAAATATTATAGTTTTTTAAATTCGAAATTAAATTTATCCAAACTTTAAATTTAAATACTACCCTGTTCTCTCTACAGACTCAAGATTATATTTTGTCCAGATCGAGACTTAAATTTTTTAGGGGATTGTGGAAGGCTGCCTTCACGTTTGTTCTTAAGAAAAAAAAGCGTTCGTTACAAAGTCGTGGCAAAACCATGTTAAAGGAATTAGAGTTAATCGACATTATTTAATTTCAATTTTTTTTACTTATATATTCTTTTTTATATAATTTAAAGTAATATGTTATGCGTAATGTAAATTCAACGTTTATATGCAGTATACAAAATTTATACGATTGATTCATATTTACGTTTGATCTTTGTAGCTTGAAAGTATTACTCCGCCCCTTTCGTCTAGTGGCCGCATATTCAAAATCCGAATGAAGAATCTCTTATAAATATTAAATAGTTAGGTGGCTTGACCTCCAACTTTTACTTAAAAAAATGAATTTGCTATTTTCAGAGCATATATCGAAATTTTAAAATATTTGCGCTAACCCTTTCTCTTAACCCTTATTAACAGTTATACAACTGTTATGGGATTGGTTGGAGGGCTTGGAATTTTATTATACATAGCAGATAAATTCAGGAAGTTCGTAAAAATAGTATTGCAATAAGAATTAGGCTATGGTATTTTTTTTATCGTGCAGATTAATCCACGCTATAAATGTATTTCTGTTTTTAAAATTTAAATTGTTGATCAAAATTACTAAATATGATTTTTATATGAAAATGTGCTTATCGATAAATTTTGTAGAACATGTGATTTTCTATCTAAAAAAAGTAGTTAAAAAATAAAAATATTTGGTGTTTAAATATTTTTTAATATAAAAATTATTTTGAATGATTCGAATCAAGTCAATCAACTGAATATATTACGAGGACCTACTTAGCGCTTTGCAAATTACCACATCCTTCACCCCTTCCAATAAAATGTAATAATAATATATGTGTACAGAACATAAACAAAGTATGTTTTTTCCGATAAAATATAATAATAATATATGTGTACAGCCAGAACATAAACAAAATATGTTTTTTCCCATAAAATATAATAATAAATTAATAATGTAGGTGTACAGACTACAGAACCTAAACAAAGTATATCTTTTTTTCTTTGAGAGAAACAGAGAAGATTGAGTTGGTGAAATATGAACGCGTTAGAATGCGGCCGCCAGACCGCTACGGCGCTATTGGTTTCTCCTCGAGACATTTATTTTGAATGAATCCGGAGCATAAACCCAAATGAATACAGTGGAGTCACCGACTTGCTATTGTTCATCGTACCGAGTCCACGTATTCTGCAATTTGCACAGGCAAAATTCCTGCCTAACACGGACTCGCTGACCTGCCCGACATTTTTATTAATATCCAAAATTTAATAGAAATTAATATTTATAGTCAGATTTTCAGGTTTTCGTCAAAAATATTTAAGCCGACCACAAAATAGCCGGCTTACTCTTCCACCTTTGTGGCCGGCTTACCCCCCTTTTTTTTTAAGCCCGTATTTATCCTATATATACCTTTTTTTCTCTCTCCTCCTCACAACTCCCTCATCTCTCAACCGAATTTGATCTCTTCTTTAAATTAATTTTTTTTATCTAATTTAAATTTAAATTTATTTAATTTAGGATTTAGGGTTTAGGATTTAGAGTAATTTATTGTAATTTAGTGTAATTAGCACAGTTGACCATATTTTAGGGTATTTTGGCCTTTGTTAACATAATTAGACTAATTAAGCGTAATTTAGCCGAATTTAGCATAATTATAAAAATTAGACCATTTGATCATATTTTACCAAAATTAGGCTATTGTAGCATATTTAAGGTTATTTTAGGTGCAATTTGGTTATTTTAGGCGCAGTTTGACCTGCACAAGTAAGTTGTATCCTATTGTCAAATACCTCATATTACTTGATAGCTTTGTATTGCAACTAACGTCTTCCTTACATGATGAACCACCGAGGGCGACTAAACCAGGACTGGAGCATCCATCTTTCAGACTACTAAAGTACGACCCAAGATCCCTAGTATCTGGACTTCTATCATGAGCCAGATACGATTGTTCAGACCCAATTGAGATACGATGTTTGGTACACGCAGATCTGCATGGCCAGTGTCTATCTGCAGGGCGATTACGGTGCCCATCTCCGCGACATGATCAAAACCGATGATGGTTACCATCCTAACGGCATCCCATGGGCTCGTCAAGTAATGCACTTAAAACTACATAGTTTTTTCCTAACTTAATAGTTCATCAAGATTTAATCTGACATGCCACTTTTTTTCAGCTTCTAGCCTCGATTAAGGAGTGCGGGCATGGGATCGCGATGCTGGGAAAGAAGAACTGGAGACAGCTTGGGTACCGCACCCTCAAGAAGAATGCGAATTGAGTTGGATGCCGGACACAGTGGAAAGATTATCACGATGCTGAAAGACGCCAGAGAGAACATCAACTGGCGTGAGATAGATCCGATCGAGCCCGACGAGAGCTCGGTTAGGATGTCTCAGATGCCATCTTTCCCTGATTCGCATCCAGAGTGGGACTACCATCGTTGGGTATTGTCCAACGCTGGGTGGTCGGTATGGTACGACGAGCGTGGACATCCGGTGCAGACTCAAGTATGTCATACTTTAGTGTCTGTCAGGTTTTAATAAATTTCTTCATTCAGATCAAATTTACTAAATTATGTGTATGATTGCAGGGTCCGGCAGAGATGCCGCCACAACCACCACCTGAGGAGACCGATACTACTGATCTCGAGCCCCTCTCGTACAGTCTCCATGACTTCGGGGTATACGAGGATGATTTCATGTCGACACCGCCAGTACCCCAATATGGCACAGAGATGCCGCATGATGGAGAGGCTAGTGGTAGTGGGTCTCATACTCAGCTTGCCTTTGGGACCGAGAGAGATAGAGTCTGGCCGCGCGAGCGCCGGGCGAACGCCGGAGTACCGCCTCAGCGATATACCCCCTCTCCGTTTTAGTTGTATTTTTTGCTAGTTTTGTACTATTTATATTTATTATGTTTAATATATTTGGATTATCCTATATTTCGGTTCTTTTGTATGTGTACTTTTATAGTACTATTTTTATATTTTTCAGATAAAATAAATTATCATGATAATACTAAATAGAAAATATTACAACATTAAAATAATAGTACAACATAAAAAATAAACAGAAAAATATTTAAAACAATTGAATAAGTGCGTTAAACAGCAAAAATAAACTTTAAAGATTAAAGACACACCAATTGACGCATCCCAATTAAAGACACACCAATTGACGCATCCCGAAATACATGAACCGTATTCTAAATATATTACAACATTTTAGTTTGCTCAATTCATAATATATTGCTTAGAATTATCACAAATATATCATATTGATACTTCCAGATTATTTGACAATTTTAATTAATTCAAGATCTTAAATATGGCACAAATCATCCAAAACACTTCCTAAAATGAGTTTGATCAATTTCATACCAACATATTTTAAGTAGAAGCACCATTTTAATTAAGTCCAAACTGTTAAATGTTATCTATTCCAGCTACCACAGAAATTGCTAAAATCAAGCAATAATAGTAAGCAGACATTGCAGTGGTAAAGGCTGCCGTCTCAAGTACAGATGAAAGGCAACAAAAAGTATATCCTAATTGAATTTACTCAAGAACATGAAATGCTCAAAACTATTTCCCTCAAGTACCATCAATATTACATCAATTTTTCAAGAAATATAACCTACTTTGACTCCATCTCCTGGACAATTTACTTGCTGTTGTTCAAGGGAAGATAAACGCCTTCTGTTGCCAACCAGACATTGTCAGCTCGCTTCTCCCTGACACCGCACACCTATCAAAACAAGAAAATTGATATTAAGAAATGGTTCTTCTATGTCATAAATACAGAATGGTGAAGATGTCCCATATCTCCAAGGAGAGTTAGACAATAACTGTAATGTACAATCTTCTTTTTTTCTAAAAAAAAAACTGGGAAAAGGCCCTCTCTCTCTTCCTCATTCTTTCTCACAAATACCATGGATGCTATTGATATACTTTAGAAAGAGAAAGGAATGTTTCTTTTGTATCACATGATTTTTACAAGAATAAACGGGCATTTAATCTTGGCTTACAGAGTTAAGGAGGTAAACAGGAAACCTCTCTCTCAGTCCCTATAACCCCCAATCCCTCAAAAAGCCACAGACTAAAAGACAACAAAATGAAAAATACAAACTCACCTCTTGTTGACCACCAGCTATGCGAGAGTACTTCTTATCATGACTATGCAAATAACCTTGTGTATCAACATGCCTTAACCTCACTTTTTGGTCTTGTCTCCATGTCTTTCCACTGCCTTCTATCTCCAACCTAAAGGGAAACAAATGAAAAAGGAAAACAAAATGTTAAACCAACCACCAGAAAACATTCCAATGATATATATATCAGTTGTTCACATTCTCACCTCCAGTGATCTCCCGTATCTGACTGATTTTCACTTCCAAAACAACTCACCTGAAATAAACAGAATAGTCAATAAAAATAATCCAGGTAGAATGATATATAGTGCAAAATTGAATAAAAAAAACATACCTCTAAGTTGCCACTAATTGGGGATGCATGCAAGTGGCTATGAAGCCACTTGCGGGTTCTCATGTGCTGAATCCTGATAACTGTTCCATGTGTAATGGCATCCCCTTGTTTAGCCGAGGTGTCAGGCACAGGCCTCACAACCTAAAATTTTAACATTATCAATAGATAATATTAGAAGGAAACTACAATCATCATTTACTCATTTTGCAGAAACATGCAACTTCTACAACCTTCCAGAGTAGCACCCCAACGTTAACCCAGGTCAAACCAAACAATAAGAATGACACAATTATGCCATGTTGTTATATTACCAGCCCTATTCATAGGTACTTCACATGATAAGGAGAATCAACATTGAATTTGGTTGATTTCAATTCAAACTAAGATAATTGTGCATGTGTTTCTGTGTTGAGTGGGGGTTGGGGGTGCAGTTGGGGACAAATTTGAAGACTCTAATAGAACCTTTAACAGCAACCAGAAACTGGCAATTAATATCAAAAGAAAAAAAATATATTGTCAAGAGTCAATGTGCTACTCACAATCATGTCAAATGTTGGAATACTGTTAGCACATACAATAAAGGATAGAAATTACACAAGTACATTGAATTGAAGAGGATAGCAGGTTACGAGAGATTACCCAATAACTATTTGAGTCATCGACGCCTTGAAAGCCGGTCACAGACTGTTGACCACTGCCGGAACCATACGGCACATCATGAGAGTGCAAGCGGAACTTGGTTCTTTCATGCGTCAGTTTAATTACAGATCCATATGTAACCTAAACAGAGAAAACAAAAAAAATCAACCTTGCCTCCTAAGCACTTTAAACTATTTAGTTGCTCCTCATGTCATAACATATTGTTGACTTGGCATAAGTGTGTCAAAAGCTGCTTATTCAGGTAGAAAATTGATCTATGTTAATACAGAGGATCATAACATTTCAAGTATCAATTCCCGAAATATGCATTGAACCTATCATAAATTTGCTCAATTGACCTTAATAAGAAGCAAAAATAATTAACTAAAGAGAAAAATAATTCGAGATCTAACCTCCACACCTTCGGCCGCCATGGCCGAAGAAGGCGAACCATTGGGCAATTCGAGCCCGAGATATAGAAAAACAGCTAGAGCAAAGAATCCCGCGGCCATTATCAAGAGAAGAGCCAAGAACCAGTTACTCTGCCAAAACGGTAACCCGAGTTCCGGGTAAGTCGATTTGCTAACTTTCTTGTCTCGACCTAGGGATTGCTTAAGGAATTGAGCGGGTTCAGTCGAACCAGAGGAAGAAGAAGAAGAGACCTTGCGACGAGCAGGGCCCTGTGTCGAAGCCACGATTGTGATGCTTCTGCGATCTGAGACGAGATCAATGCAACTCAAATTGCCAGACTTCGAGTAACGCGAGGAAGCAAGGGAGGAATCTAGAGAGCTCTAAAAGGACAGAATTGACTATGTTTGGAATGGAGACGACTTTTCCAACAGTCTTCGGGTTCAAACGTGGGACCCACATGCAGGGAAATTATTTCGTCTGTGAAATGGACCTTTTGTGTGTTCCAGGTGTATGTAGCATTTCTTCTTCGCCTTCCTCGAATGTTACTACAACCTGGTTTTAACCGTAAAAGATAGATACTACGTGCGACCAGTCAACGAATGGCAAAGTAGGACCCATCATTAAGTGCTTTCTGAACTGTCCGCTACGGAATACTCCAGGTCCAAGCGGAAATAAAATTATCCGGAGAAAACTGGACAGTAAAGCACGTCATCCTGGAGTGTTGCAGCGAATAGGAAACGAAAGCATGGCACATTCGGTTGACATGGCGAGCATTTATTGGATAAAATCGTGGCAAGCGGACTCAATGCTAGTGGGATACTAAAATCGAAGGGATATAAATCTGCTGTTATTCCAAAGGGATCACGGGACCCTGTTATTTCTATTACAACCGTTCTAAGTTTTTTATACGCGAATCATAAGGAAATTTTTTTTTCGTATCTCAACAATGCTCAACGGCTGGGATCGGAATAACAGAGTCCTGTGATATCTTTGAATAACAGCAGATTTATTTCCGATATGTTACTATGTTCTGCAAGAAGACAAGTGACATTTTGTGATTTTGCATGGGTACAAATTGAATCATTCCATATATAATATTACGAATCCGCCCTTGCCTGATGGTATCAAGGTTGTTATCAACTGGTATCTAACATAACCTTGTTTCATGGCAATTAATTTGAGGACAAGTAATGAACTAATAATATATAACACAAATCAATTGACTATTGATTAACAATGCCAGACAGGTTTAGATTTAGGACACTGGTATACCCCTTTTACCGTCCTAAAAAGGAATGAATACTGGTATACACAAATAAATAATTAACACAAATTGGAAGGAGCGGTTTAGCGTGCAGAGAAAAACTGAGGGGAAGAGGAGGGTCGCACCGAGGAAAGGGTTTAGCAGTAAAAAGAAAAGAGCAGGAAAGAAGAACGAGGGGAATTAGCACAATAATATTGGTAAAGGGCAAAACAGTCTTTTATTCTTTATTAATATTAATCTTAAATTTTAGGTGGTTGAATGAAAAATCGAAATATAAATAAAATAATTGTGTTTTATCAAGAAAATAACTAAATTCCAAGTTTTCATAGGATTGTTGTTTCATAAATTGAGAATATAAATAAATTTGAAGCGGTTGTAATAGGAATAACAGAGTTTTGTGATCTCTTTGGAATAACAACAGATTTATATCCTAACATATCACGTACTTAACCTCTCCCTTTGCCCAGATACTTTCGAACTTATTAAAATATATCTGCCTTGCAACCGTTTTCCTCTCTACTTTGATGAAGGACAAAGTGACGTGCTTATATTTAATTTTCCATGTTTTACATGGAGGTATATGCAACGAGCCTAGGTAACTGAGATGAATCAAAGAGAGATCGACACAATATTTCAGAAATTGTGGCGAACTGAGGTGGAGTTGAGAAAGAACAGTAACGATACAATAACATGTATAAAAGAGAAAAATTCTCCAAAATTGTTATTTCTTTTCATGAATTGATTTCACAACAATGTTAGCCTTATATAGGCGATCCAATTACAATAGAAATTGGTTAAAATGACTAACTGAAACTTTTATTGCATAACAGAAAGACACGTAAGCTCCAGCTGTCGTAACCACCGTTTGAAGGGTTCTCTTCCTGCCAACGGGACCCCTTGTCAGAGAGAGAGATTACTCCAGCGCCTTTGCCCTTTTATTTAAAAGTCGGGCTTGTTGACCGATCTGCCCATCTCTATCGCTTTTTTCTTATCTTCTGTGTTCCTTCCAACGGCAACCCCCAAATCAACCTCTTCCCGTTGCACTCCCCCTCCCTTAACCATATTCGTGACCTCACGAATAAAATCAGGGAACTTGCGCGCATCAAGTCAAAATCCTCCCAAGTAGCATCGTCAGAAGACTGATTTTGCCACTGGATTAAAACCTGAGTTGTTGCTGCATTTCGCCGCTTGATCATGCGACGGGCTAATATTGCTTGTGGTGCTGGAGGTGAAATTGGCACTGGTCCTATCACCGGGAGCTTTGGCAATGGAACCTGATTATTACCCAGTTTTGCTTTGAGTTGGGAGATATGAAAAACAGGGTGTATGAGCAACTAAGGCGGCAAGTTGAGCTTGTAAGCCACCTCACCAATTCGTTGAATCACTTCAAAGGGCCCATAGTATCTTGAGCCCAGCTTCTGATTAGTTCTTCCTGCTACACTAATATGCCTATATGGCTGCAACTTGAGGCAAACCCAATCCCCTTTTTCAAATTTCTTCTCATAACGATGTTTGTCATCATTGCGCTTCATTCTTTCTTGAGCTTAGGTTAGGTTAGTTTTCAATTGAGTCATGGTTGCTTGGCGATCCCTTAGCATCACATTCACTGATTCTACTGAGCTCTTAGGGATACTACCTAAGCCCAGTTGAGGAGGAGGGTAGCCGTACAATGTCTCAAAAGGAGAAGTTTTAAGGGCACTGTGGTAGTTAGAGTTATACCACCACTCATTGGCCCACTGTTTTTTCTTATCATAAACCACACTCCTCAAATATCCTTCTAAACACTGATTCACCTTCTCGGTATGTCCATCTGATTGGGGATGATATGCAGTGCTCATGTTTAATCTTATTCCCAATTTGCCCATCAACTCCTTCCAAAATTGACCAGTGAAAACTAGGTCCCTATCAGAAACTATATTTGCCGGAAGCCCATGCAATTTATAAACCTGATCAAGGAAAACTTGTGCCACATCTATGGCTTTAAAGGAATGGTTCAAGGATATGAAGTGGAGTACTTTGTAAGTTTATCGACAATGACCAAAATGACCTCATACCCCCTTTGATTTAGGAAGACCAGTTATAAAATCCATACCTATACTTGTCCAAGCTTCCTCTGGAATGGGCAAAGGGTGCAGGTAGGCCTGGAGGCAATTATGGTCAGTTTTATTAATTTGGCAGTTCCCACATGATTGTACAAATTGGTGAACACTTCCTTCAGTTTTGGCCAAAGAAATTCTTCTTAACTCTCTGGTATGTAGCGTAATACCTGAGTGAACCACCCAAGCTAGAGGTCGTGCAATTCTTTCAAAATGCAAGTCCTCCAATCTCCTTGAGACCCCACCAATTTCTGCCCTTATACCACACAATACCTTGGTACTCAGATAAATGATGGTTGGGTTCTTCTTCTGTTTTCCTTCATTTTCTTTTTTAAACCCTCAATCCATGAATCATTTTCATAGCTCAGCTTGATGTCATGGATCCACTGAGATATCAACTCACTAATGGCAGCTAATTCAACCTCATCTCCCTTTATGTCCCCGACTTGCCCTTCCCTCCTAGATAAAGCATCAACCACTTTATTTTCCACTCCCTTTTTGTATTCGATTCTGTAATTCAACCCAAGGAGTTTGCTAAGTCCCTTGTGTTGCATAGGGGTGTTCACCTTTTGCTCCAACAAGCACTTCAAACTGATTTGATCAGTCCTTATGATAAACTCCCCTCATAGTAAATAATGCCTCCATTTAAAAACAGCAGTGAATAGAGCCAGCAACTCCTTTTCGTAGGTTGAGAAAGACTGACTCTTAATACCCAACTTCTTGCTGATGAAAGCAAT
>JAJGRW010001423.1:0-44812 GCA_025461045.1 Carex parvula
CATTGTTACTTCTGTGCCAACAGAACACAACACAAATTAAGGAAAGCAAACCATTTATCAATCACATACAAAAAAAAAAAAAATTACAGAGTAATCAGAAACACATATTTTAGTAGAAATCTCTACCAACTTAGAAACATATAGACACAGTCATTAGCTGGCAAATTCACTTCCTTGAATTTTAAGGAGTATCTAACTATCTATATGATACTAAGAGATATAAAGAGTATTAATTTAAGGTATAAAACTATAAATGAGGAAATGAGAGTATAAATTTGAGAACTAAAATAAATGACAAACTGTACACATATACGGCATACTTACGTCCTGTATCTCTCGTTTTTTTCTGTCATAAAAAAATGGTTTATTGATGTGTAGGTATGATTTTAAGTTGCCTGCAATCTTGGATGGATGTGTGTATATTATGGCAAAAACTGGCACAGGGATGGCTATGTTCAGCATGGGTATGTTACATTCCTAGTTAATACATCATGTTTTGGTTATATTTATACATCTATCTCTCATTTGTTACAAGATGACTGATTATATATGACCATATATACTAAGGCAAACAACAAAAAATCCGAACAAAGGGTTCTTAACCAAATATATATATTAACAATTAGTTTTGTTGGTCCTTAGAATATAGCAATTGCTGTTTTAATTATTATAATACTTGAGACCTTGATCATTCCAACATATAAATTTTACTTTTTGTGTATAAATTTCAGGGAATCTTCATGGCAACGCAAGAAAAGGCCCTTGCCTGTGGCACCAACTTGACATTATTCGGCATGGTTCTGAGGTTCGTAGCGGGTCCTGTCGCCATGGCAATTGGATGTTTTGCAGTTGGCCTACGTGGTGATGTGCTGCGTGCAGCAATCATCCAGGTAACATTAACATATATTAAATGTTTCATGTGTATATACACATATCTTAATGAAAATTGCATTTACGGAAACAGAAACACACAGAAAAAAACAAAAAATTAAATTGTGGCTGGAAGAGTTGCTTCACTTGGCATGCCATCTTGAAAGCAGAGACTATATATGTAATATGTTCCCTTTAGTTTTATATCTAACAAATTTTGTTTGGAACAAGAAAAGATATACCAAGTTTGAACACATAAATGGTGCTTAGAGATGGTAAAGCATCATCACCGCAGCATAGTCAGCTGCATTCAGGGGCGCCTGGGCCAGCCTGGGCCCTAGCCCCCCCTTGGCCCAGAAAAATATACAGAGCCCTTTAATAAAATAAAAACTAGCACCCCCTACATTGTTTATGGGCCCCCTCTGTTTCTTTTCACTCTTTTCGTTTTTTTTTCTAAACTAAAAGCGTGGCACTCTAGCGACTGGGCTCCGCGACTGGGCACCTCCTACAATTCATTCCTGGTTCCACCACTGGCTGCATCATTAAATATGAACCCACCTCCTCAAACAAGAAAACAGCACTCAACAATTATTTGGAAAATATGATTCAGTAAAATATTGAAATTCCAAGAAAACACTTAAATTTAAGTTCATTTGATTAAATCTCTCCTCTTTTTTGTACTGCAGGCTGCAATACCTCAATCAATTACTTCATTTGTTTATGCCCGGGAGTACGGATTGCATGCGGATGTAATCAGTACAGCGTAAGAATTTTAACTATAAATAATCTTTTTACTGGTACATTCTTTTGTTTTTTACTTTCTCAATTTCTGTAAAACTAAGTTTCCCAACTGTCTTTGTAACTTTGCAGGGTCATTTTTGGGATGCTTGTGTCACTACCGTTGCTGGTGTTGTACTATATACTTCTAGAATTTGCTCGTTAAATTTATTGTCTAAATTTTTTTTAGAAATTAATAAACTTAATTTGTAGTTAATTGTTGGAACTCTCTAGAATTGTCATGAATGTATTGAGTTATCTAGAAGTCATATTGTGGTCTTCTAAGTTGTCTTGAAAGATGAAAAACATGTATAGGAAATAGAGAGTGTTAATTAGAGGTTTATATGTTATTTAGTGATAGTAGAGTGTGTAGAAAGTTCTTATGGGTCTATATAATATGTAAAGAGTCTTTTGAATGTAAGAGAGTCAGAGATATTGATAATAGAAGTTAATTTTCTGTCATAGAGTGTTCTCTCTTCCACTACTAAAATATATTAAGTTTGCCTCTAAAAATCAATCCTATCAAACTGGTATCAGAGCCAAGTTGAAAATGGCCACTAAATCCAAATGTCTCCTTCCA
The DNA here is from genome assembly GCA_025461045.1 of Carex parvula. NCBI lineage: Eukaryota > Viridiplantae > Streptophyta > Magnoliopsida > Poales > Cyperaceae > Carex > Carex parvula. The sequence goes on from JAJGRW010001423.1 coordinate 2,228, forward strand.
ATATCCAATTCTAACCAAAACCAACTATGATCAATGGTCGTTGCGAATGAAAGCAATTATTGGCGCTCATGGCTTGTGGAACATTGTCGAAAACAGGATTGAAGAGCCCGAAGATGATAGCACACTAACGGTAGCCGAGTTAAATGCTTTGCAAAAGAAAAGAGTTGGAGATCAAACTGCGCTAAGTATCATCCATCAAGGATTGGATGGCGACATGTTCGAGAAAACTGCCAATGAGACGAGTTCTAAAGATGCATGGGAGATTCTTAGAAATTCGTCGGTTGGAGTAGACAAAGTGAAGAAGGTGCGGCTCCAAACTCTAAGGGCTGAATTTGAGTCACTTGTGATGAAAGAGAGTGAGTCGGTTGGAGACTATTTTATTCGAGTATTGGCAGTGGTGAATCAAATGAAGAGGCTTGGTGAAAAAGTGCAAGATGTTGATGGCGCAAAAGTGAACGATGTTTTCTTTTAAAATTTATAAACTCGGAAATACTATCGGTTCGGATCGCAAGCGCACAATCCTATTGAGTAGTATAATCAAGGTCGATCCACAGGGAATATTGGTTTAGAGTCTTGAGCGATCAAATCACAATCTTTCGAAATGCTAGATAAAATCTAAAAATTTGAGAGTTGAAGTTGTGATCAATGTAAATTTGGTAATAATTAAAAGTAATTAAAATAAAGATAGAGATGAGAATTTCTACGGTTTCAGCACACCATTGCTACTCAATCCTCTTTGATATTCTACTTCTGTCGGGTCTGATTTTCTGTTGTTGTTTATGGAAGACACTACATGATGGATATATTAAAATGTGCTTGCAGATCAAATTTTACATTTTTTTTTGAATTTTTTTTATAATTTATTAAGATGGGTACAAAAATTCAATGGTCTAAAAACAGTGATTTTGTAAAATACTTAGTAAATAGTAAAAAAGTTCAGAAAAATGTAAACTTTGATTTGCAAGCACATTTTACTATATCCATCATGTTGAACGGTTTGGATCGACTGTTTGAACTTGAAAACTTTGAAAATGTAGGGTGTAATCCGGTGTCACTCATGTTCATAATTCACCCAATAATTTTTTTATTTTTAATTAAGATCGGTATGTATATATGTATGTATGTATGTATGTATGTATGTATGTATGTATGTATGTATGTATGTATGTATGTATGTATGTATGTATGTATATGAGGAGGGTTCAAATGCACCATGATTTTGTGCTCCAATATGCTCCACATCTTTTATCTCCGTTTTCAAAGTCCGAACAGTTGATCCGAACCGCTCAACATGATTTTTATAATAAAATATGCTTGGAGACCAAATTTTATTTTTTTTAGAATTTTTTTACTATTTTTTTAGATAGGTACAAAATCACTGTTTTAAAGATATTCTGGACCATACAAGAAAGTGATATTGTACCTATGTAAAAAAATAGTAAAAAAATTCTAAAAATATAAAATTTGGTCTCCAAGAATATTTTATTATGAAGATCATGTTGAACGGTTCGGATTGACCGTTTGAATTTTGAAAACGGAAATAAAAGATATGAAGCATATTGGAGCAAAAAATTATGGTGCATTTGAACCCTCCTCTATATATATGTGTATATATATATATATACCGATCTTAATTAAAAATAAAAAAATTATTGGGGTGAATTATGAACATGAGTAACACAAATCCATGAATTATGAGAATTAACTACTCTGATTGGACACCAAATTAAAATTAATTTATCTAAGAATGCATCATCATTTAATTTATGTAACAAGTTATTCCAACAATTTCATCAAACATAAATTCCTTTTATTAAAGCAACCACAACAATTTCATAACTTATCTAAGACCGCTTATATCCTTTTTCATCTACATTATAACTTTATATAACTTTAATGTTTTGTATTAATCTTTGAAAATAGTTTTCTTCTCAACATTTTTTTATTAGTTGTCATATGACTGGTTATCGCAAGCAATTTTACCAGATGTATCAGAAGCAACGTTAATTATGTGACTAAGTGAAATGCCAGCTATTGCACCACTAGCTGACTTGCCCATTTGCCAATCTCAGAATTCTTAAGCGGCACCATGATCGTCAAAGCTTTCGTCAAGAATGCAAGATGGATTGAAAAAAACTTGTTATTGACCGAGTATATATTAATGGAAATGAAATCATGCATTGCCATTTTGTTTCCTCCAACATCCCAGTATTTCTTTTCAGCTAATCTAATTAAGCAAAATAGTTTAAGAATATATTTGAGAAAATAGACTAGCAATGATCATTTTTAATGGATACAAAAAAAAAAAAAAGAATTAAAAAGCACATGCAGCACCGTACCTGTCAGAATAATTAGAAAATATATTGTTTTTTTTCAATTAATAATGAAGGTGTAAAATAATTGACTAGATATAAACATTTATACAAACAGAGAAAAATGAAAGAAATATCATAATCATTGTAAGTTGTTAGATCACACCATAATTACTACCAAACCAACTAAAACTCTGTGATAGATGCAAATACAAATGGTATGTTCTTAACAACAAAAACTGGACTGGGCTTGCTTAATTCAGTTCTTAATTGGGCCAGTGCTGCTTAATAATATAGCCCAACTAAACCTAAAGGCAAAAGATTGAGGCGATCTTACCTTGGTTTCCGACGAGTATTGGAAGGAGAACGGCCTGGAATTCAAAATATTAGCAAAGGCTTAGTAGCCTACAGCACACACTGCGTCAGCAAATCTCGACGGAGTACGGTTGCACAATGTGCAAACATATCTGTAAAGGAGCAACACAAAACATAGGTGATTCATATACAGCGAGAAGGCATACAAGATGCACATTGATTGGCAAACTGGGCTAGAAAACAAAGGGCAACCTACACGGGATCCCTCAAAGTCAGTTTAGAGAGCAACTCCAAATCTCAAATAGGATCAGCAACGAAATTTTTCAGCTGACAACACAGTAAGGCAACAAGCAAGAAAAGAGAGGGGAGAAACAGTTTAGATTTTCAATAAAGGAGAAGTAATTGAAATTAGGTAATTTAGATGTTTAATTTTATAGCATTTCTGATCTACTGGCTCATTATTATAGTAGAATTTTATTTTCTAGCTTTTGCTGGCATCTGTCAGTAAGGTCCATTTTACTGTTTTTTTTTATCTTCAGGCTTTTTTACTGCTTTTTAGACAATTGTAAAATTAGACTTCTCTGTAAATAACTTTGGTTTAATGAAATTCATGCCTACCGGCTTTTCCTCAAAAAAAAAAAAAAAAAAATCTCGACAGAGTATCCAAGTGAATTTAAAATCCCATATTCTTTCTTTCACTGTGTGAAAAGGCAGAATGTATAATGATTTAATTAGTGCATAGCATTTAATTTTTTAAATAAAAAAAATGGGAGGTCAGCCTTTACCTTCAAATATTTACAAATATTTGACAAACAAATATTATTTTTTCAAATTTAAAATGATGTAGAATTGATGTAGCCGCAATTATATGTGATTGTTGACTCTCTTTTTGTCACTCTCACAATTAATTACAAGCATATCTTTCCGAGAATCTCCCAGAATTTTTATTGATTTATTAATTATTTATTTATTTTTTTGGAGGGGGTGGCCGGTGGGGGAGGTGCGGGGGGTTGTTGATTATTAACGAAGAAAATATTTCAAGAAATCTGAGAATTTCTAGAGCGCATACTATGACTTGCTCTACAAAACAGGATTATTTATTTATTTATTTATTTATTTATTTTGTTAATTTTATTTTCAAGAAATGTGAGAATTTTTTTAGTACAAAAGAATACACAAGGATAATGTATCTAAGGATACATTATGTAATTTTTTATGTAATAGCTATTAAAACATTTCAGCATTATGTAGTTTGTACTGTAACTTCCTTAATCGGTTGTAATTCTCCTTATATACAATATTCTTACAAAATTAGTTGTTACAATAAAAAAAAACTGAAAGAAAGAACATGGACTATTTTTTCAATAGAAAGAATCATACAAGATATCATAAATCATTGAAATCGTGCTATTGTAGTGTTTGTAAATTTATATTTTTTAACCTTTTCTTCTCCGTACCCATAATTATTTATTCTTTTTAAAGATTACGACTAGTATCCTTCATAGAGAAGCATATTGTAGAGAGAGGTGGGTACCGTGGATCAATACTTTAGAGAGAGAAAGTGTAACCAGTACAAGATGCATGGAGAGGTAATGCTTATTCTCTACATTTCTGGTCCGAATTATGTATGGTTAAACCTTCTAACCTTCAATCAAGGACTAAGCACCCTATTATACAAGAATATTAAAAAATTGTGATCCTTTTGTGTGACTTCAGTAACCTGTTATTCCAATCTCAACCGTTCAATTTTTTTCATGCACAAATCTCAAAGAAGTAAGTTTCTCATACACGAATCTCAACAAAAACCAATGGTTAGCATAGTAACAAGATTCGCGTTTTATTCGCGAATAAAACGTTTTTGGGTGATTTCCGCACCGAACAGCGAATAAAACGGTTGACCGAACTTTTACTGATTTATTCGCGAATAAAACGTTTTTACGAATTATTTGCGTTTTATTCGAAAAAATCGGCGCTGTCGAGCTCCTCTGTGCTCTGTGCTTGATTGAATTATGGACTCTGGAGGGCCCACCACGTGGCCTCGGGAACTCTGGGTGAGACTAACGCAAACTTTTGAATTTTGAAATATATGTGGACCCCACTATCAACTTTCAATTATCATATATGAACACGTGGGTACTGGGTACTGTGACATTTTTTTATAATAATGACTGTGCAGTCAAGTAGGAACAGTAGGAACAATAATGACTGTGCAGCCATTAATTATGGACTTAACACTTTTTAAATATTTTTTTTCTCAAAATTTTATTAAAACAGTTGAAAAATTAAAAAATTAAAATAACTACATATATATTTTTTTTTTGGATTTTTTTTTACTTCCTTGTAGTACCGAATCATTCCCGAATTATACCCGAATCACGAATTTTTGACTTCGCCGAACCGAACCCGAACTTTTAATTTGTTACTATGATGGTTAGATTTGGAATAACAGGTTCCAGTTATTCCCAAGGAATAACAGCAGATTTATTTCCTCATCTAAATGGATACATCGAATTTTTTCATTTTAATTTGGAAATTAAAATTTTATTTATTAATTTATTTTCAGTTGAAAACTGAGACATCATATCCAGATGAAAACTGACTTTACGTGTAAAAGTTTAATAAAAAGATCAAACTTTATCTTTCACTTTGAATCAACTGAAATTTCACCTCGAGACTTCAACTGATTTCAGCTTGCGTTTTCAATTAAAATCAAAGCATGATCATCAGTTTTAATAAAAAAAATATATATTCATCTTTTGGTCCCCCTCTGATGTTTTGAATGAGCTGAGAATTCTAATAAACCATTAGAATTGGAACTGTGCTTTTACATGCCATGAAATTGCAATGCAAGCATTAGGAAAAATAACTATAGATGATGGCATGATGCAATCCCCAATACCATATACCGATTACATATCCTGTTCTGCTTGAAGTTCTTCAATGTTACAATTGGTACTTGTTACTTGACTAGTTCCTCAAAATCTACTGATGAAGTTTTAATTACATTTTACCCCATATGATATAAAACTTCATCCAAGCTACCATCGCAATCTAGCAACAAGAAATGTTTCAGCAAATACATGGATAACGTAACAGACAGCCAAGCTATCCATCACAGGTTTTACATGCTCATTCCATTTAGCAGACATCACCGCCTACCCCACACACAAAAAAAAAAAAAAATCTAAAATCAGGCAATGCTTTCTGTAAAAAATTTAAATTCTTTAAGAGATAACAGTGATAGGCAATTAACCATATAACGGGCCATTTGTGTTGCTAGCCAAGGTGGTAACCATGCACCATGCACCTAAAGAATTTTAAAGAATGAAACAAAATTATATGACAAGATAATGAATGTTACACGATTATATATCATTTATCCATTTAGAAGGCATGAATGAAAAAAAAAAAAAAAAAAAAGGAAAAGAAGAGACGTTTTATCTCTAAGGTTGCGTTTGGATGGGGCAAGAATAGCTCTATTCTTGGGTTAGCTCTACTATTTTTAACTTTGGGTGATCCAAACAACAATTAGACAATTGAGTTAGCTCAAGAATAGCTCTATTCTACTAACCCATAGAAATGGTGGGTTAGTAAGAATAGAGCTAGTGGAGTTAGTGATATTAATAAAAAAATAGTTTCATTCCTCTCAATTAGTTTAAATATTAAATTAGTATTAAATAAAATATTTGATTAGTATTAAATAAATATAATATTAGATTAGATTAGTGTTAAATAAAATATTAGGTTAAATATTAAATTTAATATAATATTAATTAAAATATTAGATTAGTATTAAATAAATATAATATCAAATTAGATTAATATTAAATAAAATGTTAGATTAAATATAATAAATATTAATTTAAAATTTTAATATAATATAATATTAGTTTAAATGTCAAGTGTTAAATGTAATATAATATTAGTTTAAATATTACATTAGCAAATATAATATCAGATTTGACTAGATTAGTATTAAATAAAATATTATATTAAATATAATATAATATTAGTTTAAATATTAAATGTAATATAATATTATTTTAATATTAGATTAGTATTAAATAAACTATTAGATTAAATATAATATAATATTAGTTTAAATATTAAATATAATATAATATTACTTTAATTAATGTAATATAGTATTAATTTAAATATTAAATGTAATATAATATTATTTTAAATATTATGTGTATTAAATAAAATATTAGTTAAATATAATATAATATTAGTTTAAATATTAAATGTAATATAATATTAGTTTAAATGTTAAATGTAATATAATATTTTAGTTTAAATATTATATTAGTATTAAATAAATATAATATTAGATTAGAATCAATTAGTATTAAATAAAATATTAGATTAGTATTGAAAAATATTAGTTTAAATGTAATATAATATTAATTTAAATATTAAATGTGAAAATATTATATTAGTTTAATCAATATTTTATTCATACCCTCCATTGCTATTCCAAATATACAATCCAAACGACATTTTTACTGACCCGAATAGTCTAAAGTTAGCACTATTCTCAAACGACTCGGGTTAGCACTATTCTGAACCACTAACCCAAAAATCGCTATTCTTGCACTAATCCTTGCACGATCCAAACGTACCCTAAGAGAACAATAACTCCAAGAGAAGTTCAACATTAAAAAAAATGACCTCATGACGATGCGTCAATTTAGCTGAAGCTTCTAGTTGCGCCCTCATTAACTCCTCCTGGTAGGATATTTAGAGAGAGAAAGGATGAGAAGAGAGAGAGTATTAATGTTCCTTGATCCTTGGTATAACTGAGCTACTTCCAAGTAGAATAAGGAATAGTGAATGCCTGGGAACAGTACTCTTATTGGTCAGGAACAAGGTCAATTCCAGGACTCGCTAAAAAATGAGAGAAATATATACCTCAGCTGCTTTAAGAGCACGCTCTGTTTTTTGAATCCTTTTCTTCAGCTCTCCGTTTGTCTCTTTGAACTACAAAACAATCAAAGCATAGCCCTTCTTATATGAATTATTCTGAGAACTAATAAAAAAAATTCTTCGTAATATTTTACATCAGGTAGTAAAGGTACATCGTAAAGTTAAGTTACACTGAATGTGCTTATCAAAGATCATCATACAAAGATTATACCAAACCCCAAGCATTAGTTGATCAGCTTCGCCATTTTGATTTCTCCGTCTCTCACTCCCCCCTCCCTCCAATCTCTCTCTCTCTCTCATTTGTAAATAGCATCAAAAATCACCCGTTACATCACTGTACTATTTAGGATGTGAAAGAGATTACTTACCGATTCCAGTTGGGCAGATAGCTCTCGTGCTTTGTCCTCAGACACAATTGATTGGGCCTCCAATGCATCTCGCTTCTTTTTCAGAGCGAACTTAGCTGTCTTGTACAACTCCACCGATTTAGACGACACCAGTTGTATGTATGGCTCAGTGTGTACCTTTTTAATGAGGTCAGCGGCTTGGTCAATATACGGTTTTGATATTTTCTTCACCTTCTGCAGTACCAAAGAGTAAATGACACAATGATTTACTTTTGCTTTCAATTCTACTATTATTAAAAAAACAATGTTTAACTACCTGAACATGGGGAGCATTAACTTATTGAAACTTGGTATGTGCCTAGAGAAGACATGCCATGGGTTGAGGCCGTGTTGGGATGCACTAGATCTCAATTCCCGGTACCGAATTTAGGTATGCCATTGACACTAGTGAAGCCAACCAAGGATCTGTTTTTGCCGATGATTGAGAGGGTTGAAAGGAAATTAGGAGGATGGAAAGGAAAAATCATTTCAAGGGGCAGATGACTTCAACTTGTGCAATCGGCTATTTCGACAATACCGGTACATCACATGATGTGCTTTCGCTTACCGCCATGGGTAATATAGAGAATAGAAAAAGTAAGGTGCCTCTTCTTGTGGGGCAAATCAGAGGAGAATACTCGAGGTATATCACTCACCAACTCGATGGTGACATGCATCGGTTTCACTTTGGCTCTGGCTTCCTCTAACCATTCAGACTCGGGTTCGGCTTCACATTGCTTCGGATTCGGCTATGGCTGAGGCTATGCCGGTTCTCCTCGTCAGGGAGAGAGCAGCATCCAAACTTGCACCCGGTGCTTTTCCACCATCTATCCAGGGCAACTAGCTCCCCTTATGCTACTGCCAGTGTCAAAAGGAGTTTAGGAGATTCTTCACTTTTCTTACTAGAGTACCGAGATGTTGGGGAGGTCTTGGAGTGTCAAATCTCAATTTAGCGAACATCGCGCTCCTATGGCGGTGGTGGTGGAAGGCATATTTTGAGTCATCTCGTCTGTGGACGGTTATAATAGAAGGGCTAAGGAGGAGGGGCTCTACCACGCAAGGACCAAAGATTTGGACGGCAACCGGCTCATTCTTCTAAAGACAATTACAAGGGATAAAATTCATGCTTTTGTGGAGCACGTCATGGGTAGCTGGGGATGGCAATTCAATTTCATATTGGTTTGACTCGTGACAAGAGATGCCACGGGCTTTAGGCAACACACTGGCACTCCAACAGCCACTCATTTCGTTACGTAATGCTTGGACTATACAGAGGATACTGGACCTGAATAGCACACCACCGGTTCCTATTGTTTTCGGTACGAATAAAGATGTGATGACATGGCGATGGGAAAATTGGCATATACACAGAAGATCCGCTTATAAAGCATTGTGTAGGAGTGGCATGATCAGGTGGCAGTATGTTTACACATGGAAATGTAAGGCCCCTCCAACGGTCAAAATGTTTGCTTATTTCATGCTCCAGGGGAAGATCCTAACTAGAGACATCATGAGACGAAGAGGAATGAATTATGACCTGCAATGCATCCTCTGTCAAAACTACCCAATAGATCCATTTTGCACTTGCTATACTTATGTCCATAGGCAGCAGCAGTTTGGTTTCACGTCACAAACATTCTAAGAAGACCAATCATGAAGCTAAGTGGGCCTGTTGAAGATGTCTGTACCGCATCCTGGGCTATGGTTAGATCTAGAGGAGGTATGTCACGAAACAAATGGACTACACGCTTCCTCTGCACTACGTGGAACGTATGGAAGCAACGCAACATGGTGATATTTAGGGAACAAAGGATCGACACACGTATATTGGCTGTAAGATGTGTGCAAAAGATGAGGCTATGGTTAAAATATTGCTAGTCAGCCAACTATTTTGCATACCGCTATTTCTTCCTTTGTATCGTTATGTCTTTATTTCTTCTTCTTTTATTACTAACTGCTTGAGTGTGATACACTGGGGCTGTGTTGCTTGATAGAAGGATTACGCAATTATGTGCATGGCACTATAGCCATGAGGCCCTGTTTTTATCTTTATTGACTTTGGATGTAGGTTACAATTTCATTAATAAAATCCCCATGGCAGCTTCTGTCAAGTTTAAAAAAAAAAAATACATGAACGTGTGGAGAAGTAACTTCTTGAAACTTGGTAATTTGAGGTGCAATAGAAATCTTAGTTGTCTTGTACAACTCTGCCAATTTAGACGACACCAGTTGTATGTATGGCTCAGTTTGTACCTTTTTAATGAGGTCAGCGGCTTGGTCAATGTACGGCTTTGATATTTTCTTCACCTTCTACAGTACCAAAGAGTAAATGACACAATGATTTACTTTTGCTTTCAATTCTACTGATATAAAAATAAAAAAATGTTTAACTACCTGAATGTGTGGAGCAGTAACTTCTTGAAACTTGGTAATATGAGGTGCAGTAGCTATCTTAACTGTCTTATACAACTCTACTGGTTTAGACGACACCATTTGTATGTATGGCTCAGTGTGTACCTTAATGAGGTCAGCGGCTTGGTCAATGTACGGCTTCGATATTTTCTTCACCTTCTATAGTACCAAAGAGTAAATGAGACAATGATCTACTTTTGCTTTCAATTCGACTATTATAAAAAAATATGTTTCATTACCTGAATGTGTGGAGCAGTAACTTCTTGAAACTTGGTAATATGAGGTGCAGTAGCGATCTTAGCTGCTTTGTACAGCTCCACTGGTTTAGACGACACCATTTGTATGTATGGTTCAGTGTGTACCTTTTTAATGAGGTCAGCGGCTTGGTTAATGTACGGATTTGATATTTTCTTCACCTTCTGCAGTACCAAAGAGTAAATGACACAATGATTTACTTTTGCTTTCAATTCTACTATTATAAAAAAAAACAATGTTTAACTACCTGAATGTGTGGATCAGCAACTTCTTGAAACTTGGTAATATGAGGTGCAGTAGCGATCTTAGCCGTCTTGTACAACTCCACTGGTTTAGACGACACCATTTGTATGTATGGCTCAGTGTGTACCTTTTTAATGAGGTCAGCTGCTTGGTCAATGTATGGCTTTGATATTTTCTTCACCTTCTGCAGTACCAAAGAGTAAATGACACAATGATTTACTTTTTCTTTCAGTTTTACTATTATAAAAAAACAATGCTTAACTACCTGAACTTGTGGAGCAGTAACTTGTTGAAACTTGGTAAAATGAGGTGCAGTAGCGATCTTAGCTGTCTTGTACAACTCCACCGATTTAGACGACACTAGTTGTATGTATGGCTCAGTGTTTGCCTTGAGCACCACCCATTTCTCGAGGGCTACCGGTATCCACTTCTTCATTTCACATTAAAAATACTCAAAATTAGCATACATAATAAACTGACAGAATTATTTGATTAATTCAATTAATATTTGCAACCAAATGGATTTATTGAGCATGCCACTATTTTATATCACAAAAGGAAAGCACCAACATATTAAATGAATAAATAAAATAAGTAAAGAACTTTTACAGTTTTTGCCGTCTCCAAGTGGGGCTCTGCCCATTTCTGTGCTTGTTTTGATTTCTCTGTTGCTTACACATTTTTCTTTTTCTTTTCTTTTTTTGAAAACTTGGTAGTGGCTACCAAGATGCTTGCACATTTTTTTTAATTAAAGGTACTTAAGTGCTGATACTTACATTTGTCTTTATTTCCAATTTGGAAGCAGCTTCATCGTTGCTCTTGAGCTCCTTTGACCTCTCCTCTATGCTGGACTCTTCACATCCCAACATTAAAAGTGAAAAACAGTACAGAGATTAGGAGCGTAAATGAACTATTTGTAAACGTTTAATTTGAGATTAATTAGGAGAATCATGATTCTAAGTTGCCTACTCTAAACATTTTGGAGAATTAGTTATGAAATTAAGAACAAATCTAATTGTAATTGGGAATAAACCTATTAATAAGTTACCAAAAAGGCACAGAACTTGTTGTACTAAAGTCTCAAGTAGTGCTATTAGAATAGGTAACTTTACTTTGGTACTTAAATTAGTTATCTTTTTTGTGATTTTTAAGGTTTAAGTGAACCCGGCTCTTTCAGATTGGAAAAATCTAGCAAGAAACCTAGAAAAATCAAAGTGTACAACTATATATAATATAAAAAGAGAAAGAGGCGAGAAAGAAGGAAAAGAAGAGGGAAATTGAAACCCTGATCCGACTCTTTCAGTGGGAGCTTGCTCGTCTCCTCCTCTCTCGCTTCATACGAAAAAGCAACGGAGACGGAGAGAGCAACGAAAACGGTGACGAGAAGGACCTCCAAAGTTCCCATGGATGGAAGCTCCTGATTAGGCAACGGTAGATATCACCTAGCGACGGAGCGAGTAGACACGAAAAAGGGAGGAGAGAAAACAAAAAAGAGGAAGCAAGGAGAAAAAGAGACCATTAGTGGGAGTGCGAGTGGGAGGGGTTGCTACGTGAATCCGTATCCTCCCAGGTACCTGACTGAGAGTCTGTAAAATTTGGGATATGTTTCCTGCCACACTGCCAACTTAAAACTGACGACTCAATCTAATTGAACTCAGTCAGGTATTGCACGTGGACGTGGTAGATTCATTTGCTGATATGTCCTCCATATGTAGCTCATTTTTTTAACTATCCATTCAAGGTGACTGCTGTTAACTTCCAAGTCCCTCCCAATTATTCAGCCACTGTTAATTAAGAGTCGTATTAAAATGCACTATTGATTTTGTACTCCAATAATATTCTATATTTTTATTTTCGTTCTTGAAATTCAAACCGTCAATCCGAATAGCTCAACATGATATTTATATTAAAATGTGTTTTATTGACTAAGTTAATTAGTATAATGTTTGTGATTATTTTGTCTCCTATTGTGGTACTTCACTAATCGAAAAAAAAAAAAACCTCGCCGAAATAACATAAATCTAATTATGAGAGGGTCATATTATGCATCAATTAATATTCAAGAGTTTTATTTAAAAAAAAAAACAATAATTGTAACAGATCCTTAATAAAGGTATGGATATGTACTATACAAAAGAAGGAAAATCAGATCTAGATGTGTTTAAAGAAAAGTGGAATTTTTTTTTTTTCAGAAGTAAACTAAAAAAAACAATATAAATTTAAGAAAACAAAAGCAACAAATGCGGAAGGGATAACAAGCTAGGAGAGATCTGCATATGATCATCCTTAATTATCACAAAAATATTAAATTGGAGAACTAGAAAGTAAAAATAAACTTATACCAGAGGTAGGTAGGACTATAGGGGAGAAGAATATAAATGTCCTTTTTGACATTTTTCCATCTCATTGTAATTCAGTAAATGTTATATATAAAATGAAGATTTTTAATAAAATAGTATATCAAACTGCACACAATTTTTTATTCATATTTTGACCGCTTAATTTAATAGTAAATGAACTCGAAAATTTTAAACTTTTATATAGAAACGAAATTCTCATTAAGAAGATCGGTTTGAACAGTTTGACTTTATCAATTGAAACCGATTCAATAGATTTTGAAAGCCAGAAACATATTGTTGAAGTTCTAAAAAAAACATGTTAGCCGGACACAAACACATGTGTGTGTATACACACACATACACACATGTACATATATAAATACATATATACATGCAGATAATTCATGATATAGTACTTGTGAGAGGTAATACATTATGCATGATAGAAAATCCCCGTTTATGATGAGTGATGCCATTCAATAGAGTGTCACAAAACTTGCGCAATTTAGATTGGTTGTGTAATTGAATTATTATTTTTTATTTTTTTTATTTTGGAAAAGAATAAAATAAACGGTTGTTGAATGGACTTGAAGGGTTGAAGTAGGGCTGTAAATGAGTCGAGTTTGAGCGAGTTACCTCCAACTCGAACTCGGCTCATTAAATAAATGAGCGAGTCAACTCAAGTTGGGATGGTAATAACGAGTTGTAGAGCCAACTCGAACTCAACTCGTTATCAACTCAAGTTGGCTCACAACTCGTTTAACCAGTTAATTATATACTACTAGTAAAAGAATTTATCAGTATCCAACAATTTTCCATACAACAATAGTACATAAGCACCAATAATTTTTCATACAGCAACTTAGTACATAAGCACCAGCAATTTTTCATACGTACAGCAGCTTAACAAAAATAATTTCTGGGATTTATTGTGACCAATGCTATGTAACTCGAGTTATAAATGAGCGAGTTGGGGTAAGCTCAAACTCAGCTCATTTATTGAACGAGTCAGTCAACTCGAGTTGGAACTGACTCGAGTTGTAAATGAGCGAGTTAAAGCGAGCTATAAATGAGCGAGTTACGAGTTTGAGCAATTTTGCCCAGCCCTACGTTGAAGCATTAGATATACATATTAGATGAATTAATGAATATATATATATATATATGAGCTACGGTACTTCGCGAAGTACTGTAGCCCAACTCATATATATATATATATATATAGAGTCCGGCTAAATGCTACAAAAAAAGCTATAGCGAATAGCGTAGCTATAGCGGAAGCTATTCCAAATAGCGTTTTTTTTTTTACAAAAATTATATTATATATTTGTACTATATATTAACATTATCTAAAGTTTCATAGAACAATAAATAACACCAAATTAATTAAGAAATTATAATATTCATATTGAACTAGTACAAAAGTCCATGGTTCAAAATATCCATAATAATATCATAAACTATCGATCTTTTTCTATACAAAATATCTTAAGCATCATGATTCATTCTATTTTTTTTTTCTATACAAAATAAATTTTATGGATCTTTATTTAAGCCCATATAAATTGTCTAAAAAAACCCAATATGCATAGCTCGCAAATAGCGCGCTACACGCTATGCGCTATAGCGGACCGCTATTACCGCTATAGCGGCCGTAGCGCAATTAGCATATTTTCATGCCATAGCTTAGCGTTTAGGGTCCAAAAACGCCATAGCGCGCTATTTAGAACACTGATATATATATATAGAGCTGGGCTATGGTGAGTTGTGAAGTAAGATGTCATTTTTACTTCATGCTCATATTTTCATTTTGAAAATCCAAACAACCGATCCGAACCGCTCAACATGTTCTCTATATTGAAATGTGCTTGGAGACTAAATTTTACATTTTTTGGAATTTGTTTACTATTTATTAAGCCACTTTGAAAATCGCTGATCCGGTGGTCCAGAAATTTTTACTGTTCACAGTGGATCAGTGATTTCAAAGTGGCTTAATAAATAGTAAACAAATTTCAAGAAATATAAAATTTAGTCTCCAAACACATTTCAATATAGAGAACATGTTGAGCGGTTCAGATCAGTTGTTTGAATTTTCAAAATGAAAATATGGCGTGAAGTAAAACGACATTTTACTTCACAACTCACCATAGTCTATCTCTCTCTCTCTCTCTCTCTATAACCAAATTCCAACATGATCTCCACAATAAAATGTGCTTGCAGATCAAATTTTACATTTTTTTGAATTTTTTTACTATTTATTAAGTATTTTACAAAAACTAGTCAAATTCAGACCATTGAATTTTATACCTATCTTAACAAATAGTAAAAAAATTGAAAAAATGTAAAATTTGATCTGGAAGTAACTTGTGGCACTCCAAGAGTGGTGGTGTCTAAATATATTCCTAGCAGTAACTTGTGGCACTCCAAGAGGGTGTACGACTGCACGCCATTTTGGAGGCAACTCATGGGACTTCGGCAAAAGTTAATTCCGATGATCACCTGGCATCTAACTAATGGGGATAGGTGCGCTGTCTATGGACAGCCTTGGGCTCCGGGCATACTTAATGTCACTCCAGTGCATAAATCGCACTATAACTGGCTGGTCAGTGACCTTGTAGACCAGGAGACAGGAGGGTGGAACTCAGAAAGGTTAATTGAGCTATTCGGTCCGTCTCGGGCAATGCTCATTTTGACTACCGTTAAGCTGCCAAATCATCAGGTCGGGGAGGATCGCTTGATTTTTGCCTTGACTACCAATGGTGCTTTCTCGGTCAAAAAAGCCTATGACTCTCTCACAGTGGAACAAGCGGTTTCCCAGAGCTGCAGCAGCGTTTGGCGTCTCATTTGGTCGAAGGGTCTAATTGTATCGCGAGTTAGGCTCTTTGCGTGGAAGCTGATGCACGGGGCACTCCCATTGGCTAAAACCATTCATCGAAGAACGGGGAAGGGGGATCCTATCTGTGCTACATGTGGTCAGGAGGATGAGGACATCCCCCATATGCTTTGGCTCTGTCCCTTCTCTAGGACTTGCTGGTTTGCCGGAACCCTGGGCTTGAGATCAGACTCTCTACCACCTTCAGTACATCAGGTTTTTGAATTGTTCTCATCACCTTTTATGCTTAATATATGGCCCCAATTTCTGAATTCCTTATGGGCTCTTTGGCGTTGTCGGAATGATCGGGCATACAGGGGATTGTTACTGTCAATACAGCGATTCTCGAGATACAAGAGTCTGATTGACAGTGAAACCCGCTATGCTGGTTCGGTCATGCCCAAAAAGCTTGTTGTCGGGTCATTGGTAAGTGGTGCCAATGAGAACCATCCATACACTTGTGATACTGACGGTTCTTGGAAGGAAAATTGGTCTGGGGGTGTTGGTTTTCTATTGATGTTCCAAGGTGAGCTCAAAGCTTACGGCTCAGAATGTGTAGTTGCAGGTTCTCCCCTTCAGGCTGAGGCAATGGCCCTTCTAAAAAGCTGCCGTTTTGTCCAATAACTGGGTATAGACCGCTGCTTGTTTCGATCCGATTGCCAACTTTTGGTCCGAGCAGTCACACAGTTACAGCCCCTAACTGAGATTGAGTGGTTAGCCTTCAATGAGACTTTGCAGTTATGGGAGATTTTCAAGGAAAATGGGAGCTTTTCGTGCGCCCACATCGGAAGGGAAGATAATACGGAAGCAGATTTTCTTGCTAGAACAGGAAGAGAACGGATGCTGAATACGGTTGGCTTCACCTTTCCTACTTTTAAGCCTTAGGCACAGGGGATAGGATGGGTCAATAGATTTCTTGTAATCGGAGTTCAAAGGTTTCTTTTGTAATGGTTCTGCCTACGGGCTTGAAATACGAAAAAAAAAAAAAAAAAAATAGAATGAATAAAAAGGTGTTACAGTGAATTAAGTTGGGTTATCTCTTCAGATAAATTAAACTCACAATTACTCTGCCTATAAGGTCTATTGTCAGAGATAAATATTCATTTTTCAATTTCTCTATTCTCATTAGTCAATAATTTAAACTAATTTTAACAAACTCCAACCAAATAAGAATAACTTACGAATAGAATTAGAAGGACTATGTATGTTTTACAATTGAAGCGATTTTTTTTCTTCTTCTTTTTTCCTTTCAATAATTTATTAATTCAGTCTCATCTCGCGTCAAAACTGTTTTATATTAAAATTATTTATCAAATTAAACTTGGGAGAACTTTCATGAAAATTTTAGAAAATAGATATGCATCTATTTTAAGAGAAAGGAAGCATATACAAGTTTACATGTCTATTTATTATTTAAACATGAAAAAGAAAAGGTAATTTCTGAAGAGGAATATAGTGAATAGAAGATGAAAGTCATGGAAAGCATTTGCGCAATTTCAATTGATGGAATGTGGAGGAGCTTATTTATTAATCTTGCTAAATTAATAATTTGTAAGTGCCACATAAGATTGTGCAATTACATTGTAAGTGGTATGAGTATGACCATATTCATCCTTGCAATTCCAAAATATTATCATCTTTACTAACTTTGAAAAAATTGTTAAATTACTGATGTAATAAATAAGTTTAATTTCTGTCATTTTAAATTGCCTGTTTATTTATTTTCATCAGACGGTTAAATATTGTAAAGAGCCATAGCCATATGATTTAATTTTAATTTTAAATATTCTTGATAATATAATGAAGACAACTCCCTCACTTAATTAAAGAGTAAGCATTTAATATGAAAAAAAAATTAACACTTTTCTCAGGCGGTCCATGAATGTAAAAAAAAAGGAAGCTCTACTTGAGCTTGAGTTTAAATATTAACAATCAGTTAAAACGGTTGTACATTCGGCAACGAGTTTTAAATGTTATCAATATTGTGTGCATTATTAATTTTTAGTTTTAAATGTAGACCACAAATAATTATTGCAGAACCTTTCTATCAAATAATTGACAATAATCTTACAAAAATAAAATAAAAAAAAAACCTAACCTTGTGATGAAAGCCACAAAAATTGAAATTCGGCCACGAGCTTAAGTTACATTTTCTAATTCCAAATAAAAAAAATATTGCACATATTGGTTTATAAATGAAATATTATACGTTTCGAATTCTTATGCGTGAAAATAAAAAGTCATGACTACTTTGTACTTTGCTCTCCAGCACTGAATATAATTTATGTGTTACTATTAAACTTTCGTTCGAACACTATGCACTGAATATAATTTATGTCTTAGATCCATACTGACTTTTTGAACCAATTATCGCAGCAACAAGTGATATGTTTGATCCAATAACATTTATTGTGTGGAAGCTCGGGCTTAATAATGGGATTAAGGTCAGGTTCATATCGGTTCATCAACGTCTGACATTTGATTTGCCAACCAATTGTTCGGTATTTATTGTTCTTACATCAATGATTAGCTTCCTCCAATATCTCAATTAATTTTTTTAAAATTAGAAGTAACAGATTAGTAGTTTTTTAGCAACGAAATTGTAGATATCATAAATAATAATTTTCCATGAAAAGATATAAAAAAGATGTTTCTTATATAATTACAAATAGAATGAATACAATGTTGAAGTATCTGGTAACCTATATATAACACATTAATTGAAATGAAAAGAAGCGTGATGATATAAGGTTGGTTAGATCACGCCATTAATACTTGATTAAATTTAAAGCTAGTAAAACTTGTGATATATAGGATGTGGATGTATATGTGACTATGTCAATACACTGGATAAATATGCGTCCGGCTTAAACTGGACATACCTCATTTTATATAGAATGGATTAAAATTTCATAAATAATTAAAATTCATAATTTCTGTATTTGTTTGTACACGAAAATTTAGTACGATGTATCATTATAAAAAAAAAAAAACAAAGGAAAGAGCCTCAAAACTTGAGTTGAAGTTTCCAATTAAGTTTTTTTCTGTTAACTATTTTTACTTATTATGTTATGAGTGGCCAGAGAGGGAGTGTTTTGGTCGGATTAAATCCTTCTTATTTTTTTTCAATAAATAAACTTTGTGTAATTACCTTAACAAAAAAGTACTTTTCATATTAAACTACATCTCTTTTAGTCCCGATTTTTTGTATTGATTGTATATGCTTAATATTCTCATTCAAATACAAATAACAAACTTAATTTGAAATTTATAAATTTCATTCGATCTAATTTTCGATTTTCTTATGACCATACTTTTTCTTACACATTGTTCATGTAAATATATTAAGTCTAAGATTAGATTTTTTGTTATATTTTTATTTTTTAGTTCAAATATTTCCATTTTTAAATTTATTAAGGTTTTTGGTATTCAGATCTAGAATATGCTATAAAAAAAAAAGATAATCGCTGAGATTTAGTTTAATATTTTCATTTGGAGAATTAAAAAAAAAACCAGAGTGGGGCCGCCATAATTCCTGGCAGTTGGGGAATTTAAAAAAATATCGAGGGCCTTTCTGAAACTTTTTAATTAATAGAGAATATTAATAAAAAAAAAATCGGTACAATACGTGACAATGACTTCTTGGCAGCTAACGATGTGGAGAGTAATATTAAAAACCATTTATTATTAATGACTTTTAAAATATATAAAAAAAATTCAAAGTTTTATCCATGCATAAAATGTTTGCTAATTCTTTATTTTTTATTTTACATTCTATCTTTTATTTTACATAGAATGGATTAAAATTTCATAAATAATTAAAATTCATAATTTTTGTATTTGTTTGTACATGAAAATAGCAAATATTATGATCTAAGAAATATTATTAGTCTAATAATCGAAACAAAAATAAATAAAATAAAAGTAAGGGCCTATTCGGATGCATTCCATTCTTATGGAATTCGTGGGATTTTTTATTCATTGAAAAAGATTTTCCAAAGTCCGTAGCTACCACAATGATACATGTCTAAACTTCTAGAACAAATTCTAGAAATTTAAAACTGTCTAATAATAAAACGAACACAAAGAAGAATATCACTAAATTACTTTTCTAAACTGGACAATTTTATTTGGAACATGATTTATGTAGAATTAGTTCATAGAAGATCCCTCGGCTTCCAAAAAGAGCCCAACCTTGGTGGGTCCCACCACTCTGAACCGAAAGAAGGGACGCGCTCTTTTCATTTGGGTACGATTACTCCACCTGGAGCCTTTTCTGTGGCATCACCTGTCTACTACCGTCGGACATGTGATGAACGGTGGAAGTACTTGTGGATGTTGGGGTGACTTAACAATTTTTAGTGTGGGTATGTTTTAGTTTCATTCTATTTTCTTATTCCTTCAATAAATCGTGTGAAAAAATTAATTCGATCCAACTTCGTGTTTTTTCCCCTATGTTTGTTTTTCGCTCTTCAATCCGACATCTTATTAGTTTGATACTGATAATGAACTAAGTATAACTATTAATTTGAGCAATTGCTAAATATGTCCATAAATTTATTATATTTTTCGTTATATTTTGTCATACAACTATGTATTATAATTACTAAATATGTCCATAATTATTATTTTCTTTCTTCCTTCTTATTAGTTTGATACTGATAATGAACTATGTATAATTATTAGTTTGAGCAGTTACTAAATATGTCCATAAATTGATTATTATTTACGTTATATTTTATCATGCAACGATGTATTATTATTTTACACTTAGAAATAAAAATGTACAAGTATTGAGAATTTTGAATTTCCTAAATATCACAAAAAATTTATTGAATTACAGAAACATTATTATCGATTTTAAAATTTGAAAAAATGATAAATGTTTTATTTAAAATTTAAAGGCAAACAATTTTATTTTTTAATTTATGAAAATAATAAAATAGATAGATATTTATAGATGACTTAGATACTAATATCGTTATCCACGTTATATATAGACTTATTCCACAACTTAATCCTCGGCCTCTTTTTCTTATGAATATCTTTCTCATGAATCAGAATTTTCTAATATTGTTCCTACGAGTACAACCGACATACATTTCAGCATATTTCCATAACAATTCCTAAACATAAATATGGATTTCTATAAATTAATTTGTAAGCTCTCATAAATTAAATTATAAATTTTCATACTTGTTAAATCTCATCTTACATAATCTCATAACAACCAAGCAGGTACCAACTGAAATATTAAGCCCCTATTTTTATCATAAGACGTAAAAAAAAAATAAAACAATCATACAATTTTTTCTAGTTTATTCGAGAAGCTTTTCTGAATTAAATACTAAATAAAGAAAAAGCGGGTCCAATTGGTCGGTATAGATACATATTTAATTTATTAAACGGTTGATGTAATCATATGCGCTCCCATTTAATCCAACTTAAAAGAAATTGAAAAGTGTGGTTCTAGAATTCTCTTTGACGGCTGAATGTGCTATCAAGATAATTATTTGATTGGCTCTTTACTCAGAAAAAAAAATTAAATACAAACGAGGCCTTACTTTTTTCAGTTTTTTTTTATTTCGGAAAAGAATAAATTTAAAGAATCAGAAAAATGATGAAAAGTTCTTAATATCGTGTAAAAGACACAACAAATCTGCAATTCTAAAACTACATATTTAGTGTGATTTCATAAAATATACGGTTTTTAACGAATTTTCATAAAATCACAGATTTGATACGATTCTTCCCATTTTATGGAAAGCCTTCTGCTATTTTTTTGGTTATTTAAAAATATATATTTTCTTCTGTAAAAATAAAAAAAAAAAACGGTTTGACATTTTTGTCATATCCGTATTTTTCAAATTCTCCCTGTCAATCTTTTCTCTATTGAGCTTAAACTTGCAAATTTACCTTCATGAAATTTTTTAATAACTACATGAACTATCAATGGAGTTGGTTGATTGGATAAGAACCAATGATATTAAATGTTGGATACCATAATAGGGAAGTTAAATAAGCAAGAAGGAGACCTTTTACCTGAAAAAGAATGTTGATTTAAAACTTTCAGGTGAGCGTGACTGTTGAAAAGGAATAATTCTCTTCTTTTTGCTTGTTTGTATCTTTAATTTAATATTATTTTATTAACTCCACCAAATATTTTCCAAGGAAGAAGGAACACTCAACATTTCTTGTGCCTGGAAAAAAACACAAAACATTTCTTTTTTGCCTGTCTCTATAATTAATGATCTTATAATTTATTGTAAATAATGAAAGTTTTAATAAGCTAAAAAACATCTGCGTTTGCAACAAAGTTCAAGCAACAATTATTTTTCTGTCATTCATTCATTTGTTGTTTTAATGGGTTATTTTTTCAAATTATAATAAGGAAATTATTTTTATTAAAAACACAATCAGATATAAATGAAGAAATACAGCAGTTAAATATTATTTCAATTGACATTTTTCATATCATAGTCAAATAAATATATATTTTACGGTGACCTATCCTATTCTCAAGAGATTTAATCTAGGAAAAAAAAAAGAAAATTTTGAAGACTGCAACAAATTTTTTAATTCCATTTTTTCTTATTAAACCAGAAAAAATAATTAGATATTTTGACTTGGCCAGAGCACGATCGTCTCATGGGTTGACCCCATGAAAAAGACCTCCATTTGACGCTCCAGAAAATATCTTGCATTTTTATAACACTCCACAAATATAGCTTGCATTTCTATACTTTATACACAGTTGTAATTTTTGTAGCGACTCAGGTAACCATGTGCTCTCATTTCTGATTGATTGGTTAAGAGAGCCAACAGGCCCAACACCCAACAGTGGTAGATCGCTGTCCGGGTATATTCAATTTGACTTAAATGTGGGACCCACAATTATATTTTTCACTTCTTCTTAAGTCTTTAAGTTAAGATTAGAAATTTAGAATGAGTGAGGCTACGGTGCCATGCATAGCACGGATTGGGTCCGTGCTACGGCTCAAATTTGACTTTTTAAAATTCTAACGGTCGATCCGAACCGTTCACCATGATTATAAAATGAATATGTACTTACAAATCAAATTTTACATTTTTTTTATTTTTTTACTATTTTTTCGAAAATCACTTGATCTGAACATTCTGGACCATCCAAAAACAGCCTATCTAAAAAATAGTAAAAAAATTCGAAAAAATGTAAAATTTGATTTACAAGTACATATTCATTTTATAATCATGTTGAACGGTTCGGATCAACCATTAGAATTTTAAAAAGTTAAATTTTGAGCCGTAGCACGGACCCAATCCGTGCTATACATAGCACCGTAGCCTTACTCATTTAGAGTTACATATAGGTAGGGCCCATTCTGGATAAATGAATCCAGCTCCATTTGCAACAACTGGAACTAATCTCTTCATAAATATGCATAGAGAATATTCACAAACACCCCTAATATCCACACAAATTTGAAAGCAACCCTGCCATTGTTGGAGAAAGTAATAAGTTCTTTAGTTAATTGTTGTTGATATATCAAGTTTTTTTTTTTTTTCTTCTTGTTGGACATAATTTGTAGACTATACTGCAATCAAGATTATTTTACAAAAATAGTAATTGATTTTAGGAACAAACGACTCGAAACAGTATCTCACTAATGTTTGAGAGCACTAAAAGCATAATGGTTAACAAAATATGTATCTATCGCAAAAATAAAGTAATATGTTCATTGTTGTGTTCTTGCTAATATTCTTTTTAAAAAAATGACCGTACTATAGAGCTACAACAAAACAATCACTTGTAAAAAAAACTATTATAGTATAGTATTAAATTACTCTTTAATAGTAAATAATCAATAAATTATTGATAAATATAACTGATTAAATGGTACGCTTTCCGTAATTTAAAATAATATCTGCAAAATTTACATAATTTAAAATAATATCTGCAAAATTTACATTAAACTATATGTTCAAACACAATAGCAAATTTTACATGTAAATAATATTACAGTTGTTAATCATTTAGAGTATGTAAATAATATTCAGCAATTTGGATCTGTTGTTAAATTTTAAAGAAAAAAGGGGTTTATTTCTAAGTTTTACTGATAAATTTAGTCCTTTTGTGAAATTGTTAATTATTCGAAGTTCTCTCAATAATGGAGAATTTTTCATTTGTTTGGCACCATCGATGAGAGACAGTAAAGTGCTTTTTTTCTCTTTAATTTCTCTTTCTACCTAGAACTGTCTCCTCATTTCTCTTCCTCTCTCTCTCTTTTATTCTTCCATTCTGCGTCGTTTTCTCTTTTCTACAAAGCCAGTTAGCAAATTCTCCACTCTCTTGTCCGAGGTGCCTTTTGTCTTCTATTCAGCTGTATTTTTTGCAATCTCGCTTTAGTAACCAAAAGGCGTCGCCTTTTGCGCTCGAATTGGAGCGAACTGTTGATTGAAATGACGAGAAGTGCCGAATTGAGAGCTGATTCATCGTAACTTTGGCGATTTATGAGAGATCGTATCTTTCGAGCTCCAGGACTCATTCAAAACGAGACTTCTCGAGGAGAAGTTGTCTTTTAGTTTCAATTGAGTATTCCTTTTCTGTATTTCGGGAAAAGTGGCTAGGAATAGATTAACCTTGTCAGATTATGCAGAAATTGGGTTAGAATTTTGAAAAAGAACCGGAATTTTGTTAGCAATTAGAGGATAGTGATCGATCACAAAATGGGGCTTCTTAGCATTATGGGGAATTCTTTTCGGTGCTCAGCATCTGGCGAAAGGCTTGTCTCTGCGGCTAGAGACGGTGACCTCCAAGAGGCCAAGGCACTTTTGGAATACAACCCTCGGCTTGTTCGTTATTACACTTTTGGAGTTCGCAATTCCCCCTTGCACTATTCCGCGGAACAAGGCCACAATGAGGTAAAACTGCTTCTTCACTTGCTCAGGTGAAATAATTGAAATTGGAACTTTTGGAATTAACTGACTTCTCTGGGCATTTCATCAAGCACTTTATTTGCGCTTTTGCATGGCTTGTTGTATTAGACTCTTGCATGGGACCTTTACAATTCCAGACCGTTATTCTTTTGTAGAGCCATAGACTAGTTGCAAATATTCGTGAATATGTTGTATTTGCTGTTCTGGTACAAATTTATTGCTCTCTGATATTTTTGTTTTAATTGTACCCTCAGATTGTGTCTCTCTTGCTCAAGTCAGGTGTTGACATCAACCTCAGGAATTTTAGAGGGGAGGTGAGTGATTCGTTTTTCCTGCCTGCTATCTGCTATTTTAGATCATAGAGACTGAAACAATAATTAGAATAAACCTAAAATTTTAGATTTTTTTATTAATGTAGGCTATATTTTCTGGTATCAATACAGTACAGTGAACTGTGAAAATTTGTTTGTGGATATTATTGTCATTATTAGTGTTATAATTTAGAATCCTTTATACTTTTTATTATAAGCAATTGTATCTTTTGGCATATCTTTTGCTAAAGAAGTATACTGTAATTTTCTTTCCTTCATTGTTTCAGACTGCTTTGATGCAAGCATGCCAATACGGTCACTGGGAAGTCGTTCAGACCCTCATTTTATATAAAGCCAATGTAAGTCTCCTTCTTACAGACCTTTGTGTAATAATGATATTCATTTAACATCTTGAAATGCCTTTCAAGAACTGTGGTACTATCTCTAACAGTATGGCACCTTTGATGGTACTATCTCTAACATCTTGGTATGTGGTTCCCATTTGTGCATTTATTGATTATGAACATATAAGTGCTTGTTTGAAAATAAGAAAAGATAATGTAGTTTTTATTTGCTCGACTTAAACTTGGGTGTTGCTCACAGATAACCAAAAACTTGTTGGCCGTAAAGTTGCCGATATGGAAACTTTTGATATTGCTTTCAAATGTGATATATTATGGGATATAGTTTTCAAATGACACATGACCTATTTACTAATTACTTATAATTTACTGAGATGTAGATTCACAAGACTGATTATCTGAATGGAGGGACGGCATTGCACTTTGCAGCTTTAAATGGCCATGCACGTTGTATTCGACTTTTACTAGCCGATTATGTCCCAAGTGTACCTGACTTCTTAACTACCGGATCAAACCAAGACATTCCGTATGAGTAAGAACATCTTTTCTTCATTTTAGGGTTTAATGCAATTTTCCTGTTTTGCAACTTACATCCAAAAGTTTTTAGGGATGTGCAGAGAACATTTGTGTTAGATATTCACAGTTATACCACTAACAAATGAGCCATTTCTTCAGTAGCCTGAACTATGATAAAGTTGTAAAGATTTTAGATGTTTGATTTTTAATTTTGTATAACATGGTACAAGTAGCTTAGTTTTATCTTGTAAAAGGTCAGGGTTAGTTAACATTTGTGAATAGTGAAAGACTGAAAAACTGTTTGGTATAGGTTGCAAAAATTGAAAAATACTGGGTTCCTCTCGGAATGCAAAATTATTATTTTTTTTTTTTGCTAAAACCTTGTTAATTAAGAACTGTTTGGTATAGGTTTTTTTTTTTTATTTGATATGTTTAGCTTGGTGTGAAGAAAATCATGTACCATTTTATGCAGAAATTTATCGAAGATAATCAACACAAAGTCAGATGGAGGTGTTACGGCACTTCATATGGCAGCATTAAATGCGCATGTCGAATGTGTGCAACTATTGCTGGACCTTGGGGCCAGTGTGTCAGAGGTGACAGTGGATGATGGGACAACTATTGACTTGATTGGTACCTCCTTTCTTCAAAAGTTCCTTTTTGAATTTAGAATAAAAATAGTTTATTTTATGTTTTTCTTTTTTTCCTTTTTGTTGGTACAGTTTATAAAGATTAAGCATAGACAACTCATGTCAGGAACTCCACCCCACATGGGATGGAATATAGAGAAGTCTATATATATACTTATATAGTACTACCAGTAATAGATATGAATCTTATAATTATGAGTCTACCTAACCCAATAAGTGAATCTTCCAAACGGCAGAAATTACAAATAATTCATTAAAATAAAATTAAAAATATCGATTGTTGTTTTTATTAAATATTATAAATGATAATTGCCAAACATCATAAAAATGCTGCTAAGTAAATTAATACTGTTTGCATACTATTGTGCTTGATTTGACAATTAATGGTTCTATATACAAAATTACATATAGCCAAAATAGGGTGTTAGATGCAAATATAAGAAAGATCTATTTTAGAAGTTGGTTCTGACAACTAGGAATTTATCACATCCACCTTAGGTTGTTCTTTATTCCTAGTTTCTCTATGCAGTTCTTCCTATGCAGTATTTATTTCCAAATTTACCCTTGGAATTAGGTGGATTCTACATGGAGAAAGACTAACCTAACTGCACTTCCTTTCCTTTTCAATTCCAACACCAACCAATGAATCTTGGAGAAAAGAATAAAGAGCACATTAGTTTGTACTACATATGAAAGCATTAATTTCTTTTATTCATAAATAATAGGCCCAGGGAGCACACCTCTTCATTATGCTGCATGTGGTGGGAATGCTGTCTGCTGTAAGGTACTTTTTGCTGGGTTTTTCTATTTTAATGTTTAATTTAGAAAAATTGGTCATAACTCTGATAAAATAATGCAGATGCTTATTGCTAAAGGTGCTAGTTTGACTACCCAAAATGATAACGGGTATGTGCTTCAATTTTCAAATTCAATTATAGCTAAACAAACCAATAAATTATCAAAAGGAAGCTCTTGGTACTTTGCTAAAATTATTCCTGTTATCATTTGGCCAACTTAATTTTGTAATACCTTTTATTGTCTCAGTCGTACTCCATTAATGGTGGCTCGTTCATGGAATAGAAGCTGGCTCGAGGGAATTTTGAGCAGACAAACAGAAACAAACATAAACATTGTGCCTTCTCCATTTCTCTGTCTTCCACTCATGAGTATTATTAACATTGCTAGGTAAGTATGGATGTCTGTTTTTTGAGGCTAAATTAGTAAAATTTAATTTAGTTTATTTCAGCAGGCCTTAGTTTTATCTACTTAGGTTTGTTAGGGGTATCTTTCTGCTCACTTTTGATATTTCATGAAGCTTTCTTATGACTGCATCTTTGTAGTAAAATTATAATTAGCCGGCATATGAGTGACATTTAATGTTAGACCTGCTTCGTCAACTAAATTACTGTCATAAATTTCTGATGTGCAGAGAGGTTGGATGGAGAAATAGAGAAGATTTGTCTCCATGTGATGACCCTTGTGCTGTATGTTTAGAGAGGAGCTGTACAGTTGCTGCAGAAGGTATGTTCAATGGTTAACCTATCTGTCAGTATATACAGGGGCATGTACATGATAGCACTGAGATGCTTCTGGTAGTGGTACAGATATTCGAGCCTCTGTTAATTTGACCTGAACTTGAACTTAAGGAATGAAAATTATCTTCAGTATTTATTTCACGGCTATGGTAATATGCATATTATGGATTGACCTGTGCCGTGGATCCATATCTCTATTTTCAAAGTTCAAATAGTTGATCTGAACCGATAAACATGATCTCCATATGAAAATGTACTTGCAGACCAAATTTTACATTTTTAAGATTTTTTTTGTTATTTTTTTAGATAAGTAGAAAACCACTGCTTTTGGATGGTCCAGAATTTTCAAATCAAGTGATTTTCTACCTAACTAAAAGTAGCAAAATATCTAAAAAATGTAAAATTGGGTCTACAGGTACATTTTCATATGAAAATCATGTTGAACTATTATGATCAACTGTTTAGACTTTAAAAACGGAAATATGAGTCCATAGCACGTGTCGCTGTGTAATATGCA
This sequence comes from Carex parvula, assembly GCA_025461045.1. Classification (NCBI taxonomy): domain Eukaryota; kingdom Viridiplantae; phylum Streptophyta; class Magnoliopsida; order Poales; family Cyperaceae; genus Carex; species Carex parvula. The sequence goes on from JAJGRW010001423.1 coordinate 31,098, forward strand.
TATCACCATAGCCTCACTCTTTGTTTCAAGTAGTGTTATTCATTGTATATGTTTTATAAATTATTAATTGTTGCAGGTTGCAATCATGAGTTTTGCACAAGATGCGCCCTCTATCTCTGCTCTACCAACAGCATCGCTGCCGTTTCGTCGGGTACACCAGGATCCATACCATGCCCGCTCTGCCGGTATTGCATTGTCTCATTCATCCGACTTCCAGGGACCATCCCCACGCGGGACCCGCCACGATCAAGCCTCTCCTTGTCTCTCTGCACGACCTGCCCTGTTGTTGCTCCTGACCTAGACCAAAACCCCATCTCTGAGCCCAGCCCATCAACCCAGACATGTGGGGCCGACTTCCAATGCACACGGGTCCCATCATTGACCTCAGCCTCGTTCCGGTCAAACAGCTGCCAGAGGTTTGCAAATGCGACACTGAACCCGGTGCTGTGCATGGGAAACCCTAACACGAGCCCATGCCTTGTCAGGTGCTCCATGCCGGGCTCCTTTATGAGGCGGTCCATGTCTCATGGGGAAGGGAGCAGCAGGAGGTCATGGGTTTTTGATGATGTTGCTACTACCTCAGCCACTGACAGTTAGATTGATTATTCTTTTTTGTTAACTATTTTTGGGAGGAGACAGGCATGTGTGCTATTCTGTTTTGTTTTCTGGTATTATTGTGCAGGCATGTGATCACATATTTTCGGCTCTTCATTTTTTGTCAATTGATGAGTGTGCTGTGGTTTTTTTGCGGGTGCCTTGTAAATAAATACAGAATGGGGTTTTGTTTTGTGTTCGATGTAACAGATATGAAGATGCATGTCAAGGTTATTGATTTTGCAAGATATCTCTGGTATTTCTGGTTTTTTTTTTTTGCCCTTAAGTTTCTGTATCAGAAGGTTCTACGTAACTTTATCATTCCCAAACCAATTATGTTAAAAGATAGGATGTCTGTGACCTGATATTTCTATCTTTTTACCCATTTCTGAAATAAAGTCTCTGAGAGGCCGTTGTGTTGGATAAGAAGAAAATGCAGTATTATAATTACAAAGAATCAATTTTCCATACGTCCGTTTGGTACCAATCCAGTTGGTCTTATTTTTTCGCTTTCTTTTTCATAAGTTCTGGTGATGTAATTAGTTCTTTGAGAGGAATACAGTACGGTAAATTAGGAATAACAGTCCAGGTTATGATTGCGGAACGCTTTTTGTTACATCTCAGAAACAGTCAAACTAAACAGGTATTTAGGGCCCAAAGCCCATTTATGTATGTGTGTAGGTCAAGTCCAGTTAAGTTACTGAAACAAATATGCTCCGTCTGTCTATTATTAACGAGCTGGACAGTGGAATGAGTTCAATCGAGCTGGGCTCAAACTCGGCCCGAATTCAAAAGCCTTCAGTCCTAACGAGCCGAGCCGTCCATCGATTTCCAATCGCAGCTCTCTTCGGCTCTCACCTCTCCGACTCGCTCGCTCTCAGTCTCACCTCTCCTATTCCTCTCCGCCTCCTCCCAGCAGCAACTCCTACTTCTCTCCGCCGTCGCACGGACCCCTGACTAACTCCTACTCCACGCTGCCTCCGCCTAATCCCTTCTTGCCACGATCTTGTCGGTAATTTTTCTTTCTTTTAACAATTAATTACCTTCTCTAGTTCTCTATCCTTTGATCTTATTTCTCGATTGTTTCACGTAATCATGATTTTAGTGATTCTTTGTTTCGATTTTCATCTTTGATTTGATTTTCGGAAAAAAAAAAAAATTTGTTTTTCTTTAATACTCGGATCTTTTGAGCTTGATTAAGAATTCCTACTTGATTTGAATGCAACCCATTAAGGTTATACCATGAACTGATAGGATTTCTAATTGAATCGAGTTTCAGGTAAAAGATATAGGTTGTACCCGTCAGGTCTATTACAATGTGAGTATTACTAATGAAATGCAACCCATTAGGTTGTACCCGTCAGGTCTGTTACAAGGTGCTGATCGTCTCGCATGCACGCGCTATCTCTCAATGAAATGCAACCCATTAGGTTGTATCAGTAGGGTTAACACCTTATTAATCTGGTTATCCAGGGTAAATTGATTTTCACTTTTGAAGTAAACCATTTGGAATTATTTATGTGAAAAGAGTAGATAGTGGTTTTTCAAATTACCAGATAATATAACATAATTCTTTTTATTGCCCCATTACTGAGGTTCAATTGCATATTTTATCAAATTAGGATATATTTTATCAATTTTGGTACCACCATATGCTTCTGGTTTGTAATGAGACTAGATGGAACAATTGGGTTGTTTCGATCCTACAAACTAAAGGGGGTTTCTTTTTGTTGCGTCTCCTACTGATTTGAATTTGAGGTTCTATTTAAGAAAATCATTGTTAAATTTGTGAAATAGTGCATATAAACTAAGAACATGAAGGCTTGTAAATTTTTAATGTTCTTCTTTTCCATTTTTCATACATTAAATTGTATAATGAAAATTAAAATGATCTCTACTGTTTGTTATAAATGTACCATAAGGAGTTGACAAATTCCATTTTGGATTTTATATAATTTTCTTTAATTTTATTAAAAACTTCTGTTATGTAGGCAGCTAAAATTATTGCAAATTTGAATGTTATTGGCTCTGGAATTTTGGGAAGAGCTGTTCTTCAGGCGTATTGCAAGGCCCTTGAAAGTAAGTATTATTTCCTTACAGACCTTATTTTATCTTTTCTGATTCCAAGTGGTGATGTAATCTTACTTTGCTTGAATACTTTTATGGTCAAATGGGTTTGAAATGGGATTGAGCAGAAATGAAGCTTTGACTTCTTTTTTGCTTTACACAAATTCCAATTGTGGATAAATTGGTAAGTGAAAGCAAAACACTTAACTGCCTTTATATCTAATTCTTAACTTGAGGTTATTATGGTAAGCAGGCCTATTTGTTTTCAGTTTTCACCTTTTAACATCAGAATTTAGACATGACCTAATAACAGTCTCACAAAAGCATCACTGACTAAACCATAAACACAAGCCATCAGCAGTTTGAGGTTCCAGTGCAAGGAAATTTCTATATTCTTTTATATTGAAATAGCATAATTGATGCACTGTTTTGTTTGCATATTAGATCTTGTGGTACAGAGAAATTAAATTAAATCTCATCTCTTATTTGAAAGCAAAATGATAAAAATTTAAATCTCATCTCTTATTTGCATATCTCATCTCATCTCTAATTTGACATTAGACAACCATATCAGGTATAAAGTATGGGATACAGAACATTAGCCAACTAGTTAATTAACATAAGATTGAGCTGATCTAAAATTGAAATTTGCATTATGAAACAGCTTGGTGTTTGGCGTGGCCAGAGAATGGGTTTTGGCAACGATTCGGAAGTGCTTTAGCGACTTCAACTCACATGCAAGCGGATAGGAAGAAAATTGGGCTGAACCTACTTCGCTCAAATAGGAGTGTCCGAGCCGAGCTGAACAACGAGCTGATCTGAGTTGGACAGGGCTGTGCCATTCATATGATCCGAGGCGAGTTGGGCTTTTCCTTCAAAATTGAGCTGAATCGAGTTGGGCTTTTAAACTTTTTTAATGAGCTGAATCGAGTTGAGTCAAAGCCCAGCTCGTTCGCAGGCCTACTATTATAGCTCGGTTGATGGTTGAGCAGAGCAGCGTAAAACCTTTCACTTGCTCGAGACATGGGAAATCTCTCTCTCTCTGGTTAACAATCAAATCTCTCTCTCTCTCAATGAGATAAAACCCAAGGCCCTCTTTAAATTGAGATGTAATGGTGAGGCCTCTTCCTGTCGCCTCACCTTTCTCCCGTTTCAGATTTAATTCTCTCCGCTTTTTCTCCACCTCCACCTCCGCCTCCGCCTCCCACCTTCCTTCAGTCAACGCCACCTCAGCAACTGAGTTAAAAGAAGAGGCTTCTTCTTCTTCATCCTTTCTAATCGATAAAACCCATCAAATCCTCTCCAAGCCCAGCTGGAAAGATAGCCCTGATCTGACCAACATCGTTTCGTCACTTCGTCCCATCCAAATCGCGCAAATTATCAAATCCCATAACAACACCCGACGAGCGGTGGAGTTTTTCAATTGGGTCTCTCAGAGGCATTTTCACAAACGCCTTCTGGACGCTTACATTGCTTTGGTTAACCGGCTTGTCTCTTGCCGTATGTATGCAGATGCTGGTCGGGTTAGGATCCAAATGATCAAATATTGCCATTCTGAGGTGGAGATTGGCCAAGTTATGGATTTCTTGGAGAGGTTGAAAAAAGGTGGATTCAAAATGGGGGTTTTTGGTTATAATGCTCTTTTGATCCATTTGGCCCGGTTCAACATGGTTGGAAGCATCATGGATCTTTACAACCGGATGCTTAACGATTGCGAGGAAATGAATCTAGTTACTTTCAATGCAGTAATAAATGCATTGTGCAAGAATGGGGACTTAGTGGAGGCTGAGAAGGTACTTAAAGAACTTTTTGAGCATGGATTAAAGCCTGATTCTTTCACTTATACTTCATTGATCCTTGGTTGTTGCCGAAATCGTGATTTGGATTCAGCCTTTCAAGTTTTTGACAAGATGGTAGAGGTCGGGTGTAAACCAAACTCTGTCACTTACTCAACCTTGATTAATTGTCTTAGCGATTTCAGCCGAGTGGATGAGGCCATGGACTTGATGAAAAATATGTCTGAAAGTGGTATCAAGCCAACAGTTCACACTTACACTGTTCCTATTAGTGCCTTTTGTGACCTTGGGCGCATGGATGATGCATGCAATCTGTTCCTTAAAATGAAAAATGCAGGGGTTTCACCAAATTGTCAGAGTTATACATCACTTATTAGTGGGCTATGCAAATTAAGTGTTCTAAATGTGGCTGTAGGTTTGTTTAATCAGATGATTAGAAGAGGTTTGCTACCTAACACGGTTACGTACAATGCTCTGATTAATGGATTATGTGAACAGGGAAAATTTCACTTGGCACTGAAAATTTTTTATTCGATGGAAGCAAATGGATGTTCCCGAAATACCAGAACTTACAATGTAATGATAAAGGGTTTGTGTTTGTTGGGTAAGGTAGAGAAGTCCATGCTATTATTCGGTGAAATGCTAACCGTAAAAGGAGTTCGGCCAAATCAGGTAACGTATAATACCATAATAAAGGGATATTGTGACATGGGAAATCTCAATAATGCGGTTCGAATGCTGGATCTAATGAAGGATATGAGATGTGAGCCAGATGAGTGGTCTTTCACTGAACTTATTTCTGGTTTTTGTCAAAACGGTAAGCTCAATCTCGCTTCTGCGGTGTTCTATGAAATGCTAAGCCGAGGTTTAACTCCAAATGTCGTCACATACACTGCCATGATTGATGGTTCTTGCAAGAACAATGAACTTGATGATGCCTTGCACTTGCTTGAGAAAATGGAGAGAAATGGGTGTAAGCCAAATGAGCAGACCCTCACTGCATTAGTTGACGGTTTTTGTAAACAGAACCGTGTATCCGATGCAAAAGAGCTCTGCGAAAAAATGGTCAGCAGAAATCTCCTTCCAAATGTGGTCACTTACACTGCATTAATTGACGGTTTGTGTAAAAACGGGTCAACTTCTTTGGCACTTGAATTATTCGCAGAGATGAAACAAAAAGGGTGCCAACCAAATCTACATACGTACAGTTCTCTGATCCACGGTTTTTGTGAGAACGGTAGTATCGAAGAAGCTGAAAAGCTGTTCTCTGAACTAGAGAGAAACTGGTTTACCGCCTGATCAAGTCACATACAATTCTCTGATAAATGGTTATGTGAGGTTAGGTAACCTAAACTGTGCCTTTGGGCTGTTAAAACAAATGTCATATACTGGGTGTACGCCCAACTATGGTACTTATTGTGTCTTGATCAAAGGGTTGCCTAAAGAGTTGCCACAAACAAGTGTACCAGGCACAAATTTGAGTTGCCACAACTTGTTAGTGAAGTTAGAGGAGTTTGGTTGCGACCTAACTTACAATGTGTATGATACATTGGCAACGGGTTTATGTAGAGAGAGAAAGTGGTTTGAGGCAAATGAACTGGTCAGAACTATGAATGAAAGAGGTTTTTATCCAGATGAAAAGCTATGTGGTTCTTTGCTGGATGCAATGTCACATGCTCTAGAAGTAGACCTTGCACTCAAAGTGTTTGATGAAATGACTTCCCGAGGGTTTGAATTGCATCTAACTGAATTCAAGGCACTGATATGTGCTTTGTGCAAAGTTAATAGGTTAACTGACGCACAGAAGGTGTTTGAAAAAATGCTCACAAAGGATTGGAATCCTGATGAGCTATTGTGGACTGTGCTTATAGATGGATTGCTAAACGAAGGGTTTCAAAATTTATGCACTAATTTTCTTAAAATAATGGAAATGAGGGGATTTAAGCCGATATCCAAGGCAGCTTCTATTTTGGAAATTGAAGTTTCCAGATGATAGATTCTTTTGTTAGATTTTGAAACTTTACAATTTTTCGAAGCATTTTTTGTTTTTGTTTTTGACAGAAATGTGTAAGATTGTTGTTTATTCTTTTTATTATCATAGCAAGTTGAGACGATAAGAGGTTAAAAAACTAAAAGGGGAACTTCTAGTGTAGTACTTGTATATAATCTTATTCCTGTATGAGGTGCAGATAGAGAATCAACAGTACAATATCACTGGTCTTTTCCGGTTTTCCCTCTTAGCAAGTTTTCACGTACCTCTTTTCCATTTTTGTTTTTTTTTGTCAGTTCACATTATAATGGTACGTGAAGTTGGAGTTAATTGCTGAACTCTTATTATTATTTTGTCGATATACCATACTTGTCTTTATTAGGCACAAATCCCTCGTTCAATTGCAATTGTCTTCATTGTTTTGTAATCATGTTGTGGGATTAGGATCTTATAACTATTAGGTATTATTCATCAAAGGTTTGGTAAGACGGACAAGTATCCTCTCCAATATTGAAAAAAATTCTCTACACTTAATGGTTTGATTAACTCTCTGCCTCTCAAATATTGTAAACAATTCTCTTCACTTTACGGTTTGAGATTAACTCCCAGCCGCTTTGAGATTCAGGCTAGCGGAGGGCAGTATTATTGGGCTTTGAGATTCGTGCCAAGTTAAAAAGCACGGTTCAGTAATTCTAAAAGATTTCTCAGCTGAAGGCCTACAAAGATTACTCCCAAATAAAGGACTCACCGTTCTTTCCTCTGAATCAAGCATGAAGAATATTTATTTATAAAAAGTAAATACAATAAAAAAGAAAATCACAAAACAGTTTGATTACTCCCAAAATTACAAAAACCATAAAAACTGAAAAAAAAAAAAAAAAAAAAAATCGGTTACACCTTTGCCACAGCTTCCCACCAAAGGCATAGAGCCAGTCGTTCTAGTGATCTGTTGAGGAAAAGAGAGTCAGGGAGGCTACATAATCCCTGCCGAATCATGAGTGTACCAGAGTAGAAGCAAATTAATGACATCAGTATGCCTATCTCAGTTGCAACCAAAATCAATACTTTAATTTTTTTTTTTGTAGTACAAAGGGAAAGTCAAGCCTTTACCTTTTCATTAAAACAAACGGATCATGTGCTACATGTTTGTTGGTACAGTAAATTGAAGTATGGACTGTTGAACTGGTAATTGGCCGGTCGGATTCCATATCGAAACTTAAACTTGCAAAATCCCAAAAGTTTTGTTTGAATATATTTGCTTCAAATCTTCATTTATTTACATTTGCAAACTTGATGGTTACATTTGAAAAGAAAAATTCATTAACTATCCAATTTCACTATTTCCTTTTGGAGTGCTTAACTACTTCAAAAAATAAAAATCATTCTAGAGTTTTAGTTATAATGAAACATGCTGAAGGTTACTGTTTTGTTTGCGCCTTTTTTATTTTCTGAAACCATTCTTCTTTCAGTCTCCATTATTTACTGTTTAGATTAACTTTTTCTTAAATTGGAGTACGCAAAACGGCAAAAGTAAAATACATGAAAGACTAATATTTGAGCCCAAAGCCCATTAATGTGTTTAGATCAGGGCCCATTTCCTTCGTCCTTCGGCTCAGTGTAGTTCAGAGCCGACGATTGGAGAGCTCTCAGTCTCATTGCTCTAAAATAAACCCTTTTTACTCTTTCGCTTACTAAGCTGTGACCAATGAGTAAAGCAATTCTATTTCTGAGGCGGCTCCCTCACCTCCGTCCATCTCTTCCCCTTACTAATCTCACCTCCCCATTTACCTCCTCCTTTTATCGCCTTCTCTCCACCGCTGCTACTACTCAATCGCCACCTCCAAATCCCCAATTTGCAGCAGTAGACTACCTCATCCAATCATGTGGGCTTCCTTCTGAAGATGCAATTCGAGCATCGAAGCGGATCCAGCACCTCAAATCCCCTGATAAGCCCGAGGCTGTTCTCCGCTTCCTGACACAGATCGGTATAAGCGAATCCGACATAAGGACTGCCGTGTCCCGGGACCCTCGCCTCCTTTGCTCCCATGTGGAGAAAAACTTGAGACCTAATGTGGCCAAGCTACAAGAAATCGGCTTATCCATTGAAGACATCTCTGGTATCATTTCCAGCAGCCCGAAACTGTTTCTGTTCAATATTGTGCAAAAAATTGACTTCTGGATGGGGGCTCTTGGCTCGTTCGAGAATATGTCTGTGCTTCTAAAAAAGAGGCCGGGCATCCTTGATTCTAACTTGGAAAAGGTTATTGTGCCCAACCTATCGTTCCTTCAAAACCAATGTGGTTTATCTGTTTGTCAAATTGTTCAGTTGATTAAGTTAGGTTATAGATTAATCAAATCAAGGCCTGAAGCTATGAAGATAATGGTTAAAAGAGCTGAGGAATTGGGTGTCAGCTGTTCATCACAAATGTTTGTGTATGCATTAAATACTGTTGCCTCTGTGAATAAAAACACTCTAAATTCAAGGGTACATTACTTGAAAAGTATAGGGTTTTCACAGGAGGAGGTCACCTATGTCATTAGTAAAGCTCCTAGCGTGTTGCAATTATCGGAAGAGTTGTTGGGCCACAAAATGGAGTTTCTGAAAAGTATGGGACTTTCACAGGAGGAGGTCACCTATATGATGAGTAAAGCTCCTGCGGTGTTAAAGCTGTCAAAGGAGTTGCTGGGACGCAAAATAGAGTTCCTGATGAAGGAAGCGGGTTGTAGTAAGATTGATGTGGTCCGGAATTCAGTTTTGCTCGGTCTGAGCTTGGAGAAGCGGCTCATCCCCAGGAACCTTGTCCGGAAGCTTCTCAAGTCGAAAGAGTTTCCTGTGGCAAATCTATCATTTGCTACTTTTGCAAAACTAAGTGATGAGAAGTTTGTGGAGAAGTTTGTTCTGCCATATGAACATGCTATTCCTGGGCTCGGCCAAGCATATGCAAATGCTTGCGCCGGGCACATCAAGGCTATTAAGTAGTTCTCGAGTATCTCAAATTGACTGTTTTGTAGGTGCAGATACTGCATTTTAGATTTTCCCTTGTTAGTTTTTTTTTTTCTTTTCGTTTTTAGTTTTTTGTCAGCTCCATGTTACAATGATTTGTGAAATTGTGCTTGATTGCTGAGCTCTAATTCTTGTTTTCTCGATATACCTTGTCTTCATTAGGCACAAATCCTCTTTCAGTTGCAATTGTGAATTGTCTTCATGGTTTCTTAATCATGTTGTAGGATTAGGATCTTAAAACTATTTGATATTATTCATGAAAGATTACATATATCAAGTAATTAGATCTGAAATGTCTTTACTCTACCTACTTTAATGAATCGATACGGGTTCTTAGTTCTTACATACCATCTTGGCAGAATTTGGATCCCCTAAAGTAAATCAAATCTTGAGTTTGAATCTGCACAGTCGGATTTGTTTTGGCACAAATATTAAAGGACCCTTACATTCCACCTCAGACTTAATTGTCTCGGATTTTGATCTGATGGTCCTGATCCAAACTCAAAGTTCGTGTTAGTTAAGAGGATCTGGACCCATCTTGCCAAGGGTTATTTACTACTGCCTAGGTTTGGTTATGTCAGAGTCAGACATTCATCAAAGACCTTACCCGTGTAGTAAAATAGTTGGCAAACTATTTGACGAAAGAATTTCATAAACCTATAGTCTACTGATCCCACAAAATTTTGCAATTTAAAAATACGTACTGGACACTTCAATAAGAACAACAAAATCTACTTAGTTTAATTATAAAAATATTCCACATAATCCACCTATAATATATATATAGGGTCCGGCTAATTTGCTGCTGGCAGCAAATCTGGACCATATGATCTTCAAACAACCGATCCGAACCGTTCAACGTGTTCTAAATATTGAAATGTGCTTGGATACCAAATTTTACATTTTTTGGAATTTGTTTACTATTTATTAAGCCACTTTGAAAATTTCAGATCCGGGTGAACAGTAAAAACAGGGCAACAAAATTCTGGACCATATGATCTGGAATTTTCAAAGTGGCTTAATAAATAGTAAAAAAATTCAAAAAAATGTAAAATTTGGTCTCCAAGCACATTTAAATATTTAGAACACGTTGAACGGTTCGGATCGGTTGTTTGAAGATCATATGGTCCAGATTCACAAGCAAAACAAAATTGAAATGTCATAATTTTTTACACGTGCATAGATAAAATGATATAGATCATATCCAACGCTTTTATTTTAACTTTTAAGTTTTAAATTTTGAGTTATTAAAGTTTTAAAAAATAGAGGCATGGTGGAGGCATAAAAAATTGAGGCATTGGAACCCTCCTCATATATAATATTGGTACATTAGCGTTAACCACTAATTTTGTCCAAACATTAGCGGGTTTCAGTAGTAGAGTCGACAGGAGATGTGCGATGCACCTTGATTTCCTTATGGGCCTTTTCATATTTGTTATTTAGCTGTCAATTTTGAATAAATTATAGGGTTTTCCATATGCCAAGCATTACCAATATGAAGTTGCTACTACCTCAGCCACTGACAGTTAGATTTGATTATTCTTTTTTTTGTTAACTATTTTTGGGAGGAGATAGGCATGTATGCTGTTATGTTTTGTTTTCTGGTATTATTGTGCAGGCATGTGATCACATATTTTCGGCTTTCTTTCATTTTTGTTAATTGATGAAAGTGCTGTGGTTTTTTTGCGTGTGCCTTGTAAATGAAAACAGAATTCGGGTTTCGTTGTTTTGTGATGGATGTAACCGAGATGAAGATGCATGTCAAGTTTATTGATCTTGCAAGATCTCTCTAGCATTGCTTCTTGTTGTTTTTAAAAGAAAGATAGAGGTCAAGTCTTCAAATTTCAATTTTTCATTAATTATGACACCAGTAGTGTCAAAATTACAGGTTTCCGAAGTAAATAAATGGTAAACTAAAAAACTAAAGTTTTTTTAATTTAAATTCTGGCGCAGCCAGCAAAAGTAGAAAATGTAAAATGGGTATTATCTATGTATTATTTTGTACTGTGAACCAATTTCAGAATTCTTGCATTATTTCCTTTTGAATGAGTTGTGTGGGCTTTTCTAAATCTCTGAATATTCTTCGACATCGCTCCCTCCAAATGACAAAACATAAGTATTGCTTGTTGTTTTTTCTTTCTTTTTCTTTGGTACGATAGTTATCTAAACCTCAAGTCCATTTGGTACCAATCCCCTTGGTCCTTTTTTTTTTCTTCTATTTATTACAGACTTTTTGTCAAATTTTATTTAAAAAAAATCTGAACATTAATGTTGTTTAACAAACTCTCTCCGGGGAAAAGAATCAAAGCAAGACGATCGATGTTTTTATTTTCTTCACTTGAACTTTCTCTTGCAAAGTGACAATCTATTTTAATATGCATGCTTTGTTATTTCATATAATATGTAATTTCAAGCAATATGGCGAACAACATGATTGTCGTATACGTTGGTTTGGTTGTATGGTACGAGAGGGGGAGATGTCCGATGCCCATCGGACCAACTCTGGTTTGATGGGTTGTACACCACACGTTTTAAATTTGAGATGGTTCTCTTGGTTAACGTGCTTGCAAAATTTTAAAAGTTTCAAATTCATTTGCTACAAGGTCAAGACGTCAAAGAAATTATGAAAAATGAATATATAAAACAACTTATAAAATAACTTATAAAATGTTCATTTCTTTGATCGCTTGACCTTGTAGCAAATGAATTCGAAACTTTCAAAATTTTGCATGTACATGCATCACTTATGAAGTACATTGATTTTACCAGTTTGAATTCTTCGTTTGAAGCTGATCCGACATACTTTTGGAGTTGTGCTCACCAAACCCTCTTGGTAAGCACATCACACCTTAGGCTCATATATATATATAGTGCATTTTAAAACAATAGGCTCGAACTTTTAAAACAAAGAAAAAAACATGGAGCATGATTGGGGCACAAAACTAATGGTGCATTTTAACCCTACTATATATATATATATATATAGAGAGAGAGAGAGAGAGAGAGAGAGAATGGCTAATATACAAACGTTTGTTCCTGGACTCAGGAACAAACGATTCGGTTCTCCGATTTTCAAAGTCCAAACCGTTAGATATTCAATCTATATTAAAATGTGCTTGGAGACCAAATTTTATATTTTTTTGGAATTTTTTTACTCTTTATTAAGCTGGTTTGAAAACCGCTATTTTTCAATGCTACAGAAATTTAATAAAAACAGCAGTTTTCAAACCATCTTAATAAATAGTAAAAAAATTCAAAAAAAATATAAAATTTGGTCTCCAAGCACATTTTAATATAGATTGAATATCTAACGGTTTGGATCGACTGTTTGTACTATGAAAATCGGAGAACCAAATCGTTTGTTCCTTAGTCCAGGAACAAACGTTTGTATATTAGCCATTATATATATATATATATAGATGAGCTATGGTGAGACGTGGAGTAAAACAAGTTTGTACTCCACGCCATATTTTTATTTTGAAAATTCAAACAACTGATCCGAACTGTTCAACATATTATCTATATTGAAATGTGCTTGGAAACCAAATTTTATATTTTTTGGAATTTTTTTACTATTTATTAAGCCACTTTGAAAATCGCTGATCCACTGTGAACAGTAAAAACAGTAAAATTTTCTGGACCACCGGATCAGCGATTTTCAAAGTGGCTTAATAAATAGTAAAAAAATTCCAAAAAATGTAAAATTTGGTCTCCAAGCACATTTCAATATAGAGAACATGTTGAACGGTTCGGATCGGTTGTTTGGATTTTCAAAATGGAAATATAGTGCCATGGAGTACAAAATTGTTTTACTCCACGTCTGACCATAGCTCAATTATATATATATATATATATGAATATCTAAATTCACAAAACTTCGGATACAGATCCGAATCTGAACGGATAATATCCGATCCGTTTGCACCCTTAGCTTGGGTGAGGATTTCAACAGCTAAAATTTGACTCAATACAGCAACGAAATGAGAGAATTTTTTTATTTGGACCATTGTGTCCACGTTTCAGAGAGGAAATTAATAAACAACATACAAGTGGACATTTTGCTTTAATAGCCGACATTTTTATTTTTACCCAAAAAAAACTATATTTTAATATAAATAACCAGGTTTTTTAAATATTTTTATTTTTACCCAAAACGCTATATTTCCTAGCGTTCCGAATTATTAATTCGGACCGCAATATTTCCTAGCGTTCGAATTTATTATTCGGAACGCAATATTTCTAGCGTTCCGATTATTAATTCGGA
>JAJGRW010001424.1:0-27514 GCA_025461045.1 Carex parvula
TGGCATTTGGGAGGGATTTTGTTGATAATAGTTAGGATCTTGATGATAATACTTCGGTGGCATTTGGGAGGGATTTTGTGGATACGGCGGTGTCCTTTGTGCGGGATTTTGTAGAAAAAGTTGTGGTTCTTTGGAAGTCTACTTTCTACTGCGGACATATTTTGTTGGTACCCATGGCGTAGGGAAAAAATCGACCGAAAGCGCCCAGTCGTCCGCATTTGTTCTACATATTAAAATTAAATCCATTCAAAATAAATCTGAAATTATCTAACCTATTTAAATCTAATCTAAATTCAATATAAATTAAATTAAATGTAAATTAAATCTAAATCTAAATCTAAATTAAATCTAAATTGAATCCAATCTAAATAAATCTAATTAAAGTAAATAAAAAATTCACCAAAAAAAAAAATCAACAAGCAGCAGCCTCTGCCTTTGCCTTTGCCGAATTTCAAAAGAAAAGAAAAAAAAGGCAGCAAGCCTCTGCCGAAATTCAAATTTTAAAAAAAAATTCTAAGTCTAATTTGAACAAAAAATATAACTCTAATTTAAAAAATCTATTTTAAAAAAAATAAGTCTAATTCAATTAACTTGTTCTAATTCAAATTTAAAAAAAAAATCTAACTCTAATTTTAAAAAACCTATTTTAAAAAAAATCTAATTCAAATTTTATAATTCAAATTTAAAAAAAATAAGTCTAACTCTAATTTTAAAAAATCTATTTTAAAAAAATTAAGTCTAATTCAAATTTTATAATTCAAATTTAAAAAAAATAAGTCTAACTCTAATTTTAAAAATCTATTTAAAAAAAATAAGTCTAATTCAAATTTAACTTGTTCTAATTCAAATTTTATAATTCAAATTAAAAAAATAAGTCAATTCAAAATAAATATAACTTGTTCTAACTTATTTTAAAAATCTATTTTACAACAATAACTCTAACAAATTTAACTTATTCAAACAAATAAGTCTACCAAATCCAACAATTCAAAAATAAAATATAAATCCAACATATTTACTAACAAATCTAACTTATTTATCCAACTTACTTATCTAACATATTTAAAATTTAACAAGAATTAAAAAAAAAAATCTAACATATTCAAATCTATTTATCTAACATATTCAAAATAAATCCGAATTTCAAAATAAAATTAACCTACTCAAAAATAAATCTAAAATCTATCATATTTCAAAAATTCAAATGTAACCTATTACAAACTAAATATAACATATTTAAAATAAATAACTATCCAACATATTCAAAATAAATAACTATCCAACATATTCAAATAAATCCAAATTTCAAAAATACAATAATCTAACATATCCAATAATCTAACATATCCAATAATCTAACATATTCAAAATAAAATCCAATAATCTAACATATTCAAAAATCTAACATATCCAATAATCTAATATATTCAATCTTATTATCTAACATATTCAAATTTAAAAAATAAAATATAACATATTTAAAAAATAAATATATTATCTAACCTATTTAAAAATAAAATCTGAATTTAAAAAAAAAATCTAACCTATTTGAAAATAAATCCGAATTTCAAAATAAATACAATAATCTAACATATTTAAAAAATATCTAAAATCTAACATATTTCAAAGTATTCAAATGTAACCTATTAAAATAAAGATAACATGTTAAAAATAAATCTAACTATCCAACAAATTCAAAAATAAATATAACTTATTTATCTAACCTATTTAAAATAAATCCGAATTTTAAAAAATAAAATAAACCTATTCAAAATAAATCCGAATTACAAAATATTAAAATGTAACCTATTAAAAATAATATAACATGTTTAAAAATAAATCTAACATTTTCACAAATAAAAATAACTTATTTATCTAGCCTATTAAATAAATCCGAATTTGACAAATAAAATCTAACATATTTAAAAAATAAATCTATTTATCTAACATATTCAAAAATAAATCTAACCTATTTATCTAACCTATTTAAAAATAAATTCGAATTTAAATTACTCTACACATTCAATCTAACTTTTAAATTTTATCTAAATTTAAATTACTCTACACAAAAATAAATCTAACTAAACATAATTCTAATTATCTAACAATTACTAAAAATATACTAAAATTAAATCTAACTAAAAATAATCTAACCTATTAAAATCTAACATTCAATCTAAATTTTAAATTACTCTACACAAATAAATCTAACTAAAAATAAATATAATTAAATCTAAAATAAATCTAACCTTTTAATCTCGCGGAAAAATCTTGCGGGAGGTGCCGAACTTCGTATTCCTCTACTTTCGTAATTCCGTTGCGTATTTGTAGAATGAAATAATTTGCAACTCTTTTTTTTAAACAATAAAGTTAAAATTTGAGAATAATGAAAATATTGAGAGTATGAGAATATAGATTGAGAGAATGAGAGATTGAAAATAATAAGAGTATGAGATGTGAAAATGTATGAAGAATGGGGGTGTATTATGGAGGGAAATTGCACCGTTTTTTTCAAAAAAATTCAAATTAGGACTGGTTGACCCGGGTTGGGGCGGGTTGGCTCGGGTCCCGGGTTTTCGGCGGGTTCAGGTCGGGTTTGGGGGGTTAGGTCGGGTTCAGTCGGGTTCGGCAGGGTTAGCCCCGGATCTCGGGATTTAGGGTCGGGTTTAGGCATGTCCGGGACGGTTCGGGTAGGCGGGTTGAGACGGGTGGCTATGGTCGGATTTCGTCCAGAAAACCGCATCTGACCCGTTCTAAACTCGACCCAACCCTTTAGGACGGTCCGGGCCTGGTTTAGGGTCGGGTGAGTCCCGGATTTACTCGGTCCGGGTCTACCCGGCGGGTAAAATCAATACACTAGCATGGGGTGAAGAATGAAAAAAATTAGAAAGGCATGATAAAAGAGAATGAATCATTTATCTGGAAACTGAAAATATTTCATACACAGCTATATATTTTTATATTTGCAAAAAGAAAAAATGAATATTATATAATTTTAAATAAATTTAATAGAATAGTTAATAAATTGAATAAATTTGTAAGTTTTGAAATTTAGAAGGGTAATATAATATTATGAATTTTAGAGAGAAAAATATGTAATTGGAATATTTTTAAGGGGTATACGTGAAATTTTGCCATTTTTATCCATCTTAGGTCTGATAATTATTTTTAAAGATAAGTTTCTAATATTTCTCGTGATCTTTCAAGCACTTTAGGATATATATATATACTTGATTATGAAGATAGACTTGTATGAAATGAAATAAATATTTGTCCGTTTCAATATAAAAATAATTTTACAACTGTCGAAAGAAATTTTAATTGACCAAAAACTATCTTAAAAAACTCGTGATCCAAAAACTAAAAAAAACACCCTTGTCATACTTGTCCGAACCAAAATAAACCCTTATCATAACAGATTAATTAAATTAAATTAAAAAATCAGAAATAATCAATAATTTCTATATTTTTTAAAATCATATCAGAATAACGTTTTAATCAATAAATCAATAACTCTCCTACAAAATATAGAAGTTTAGTGTATGGAGTATGGACGGTTATCATAATTAGTAGGTAAAATATATCTGCTTTATTCAAACTTTCTTGTATTTACTCGAATGTAATATAACTATATAAATACATAAGAGCATCTACATCACAGCAACTCAAATGAATTTCTAAATAACTGTTAACTACTTTTAAGAAATTAAGGTCTCAAAACTTTCAAAACTCTACATCTCTGAAATTATTTTTAGAGTTTCTATTAAGCCATGTCGTCAATAAATTAAAAAGGAGAAATAATTTGAGCCAATTATTTGACCAGCATAGAGTTTATAAACAGTTTCTTAATAAGAAACTTTCACGCATAGTTTCTAAATAAGAAACTCTTCCACATTTCTGAAACTGAATTAGAAACTGCCACATTAAATTAGAAACTTTAATAATACCAGGAATGTAGATGCTCTAATACCGAAATTTTTATTTATAACATTTTTTAAAATAAATTAATAAATAACCATTGTTTGGTCAATTCGAAATCTAACACGGCCACAGAATGCCGGAGCGGACCCATATGGGGAGACCGCAGAATGCGGCAGGCGGACCCCGATAGGGGTTCCGCACAATGCCGACGAAGCGGCCCCTGGGGCCACATAATGACGGCGCGGGATCCCTTTATTTTTTATTTTAAGAAATACGAATTGTATATATGTTAAGTGTTATTTTAGTTTCGCATGTAGTTTAAATTGATTTTTGATCGTATCGTATTTTTGGTCGTTCGTTTGAAATATTTTTAGATATTTTATATATGTGGTTTCTTTGAATTATTTTGGTGTACTCTGAAATAATTAAAATCAACAAAATAATTAAATAACAATAAAATCAAACAAACAAGAAACTAATCAACGAAATAAATAAGTATCTGACAAAACATCTACCAATACTACATATAAGAATCTAACAAAACATCTAACAGTACAACAAATGAAAATCTACGGCTCTGGACTAAACACCGTCCTCGCCTTCTTCTTCCTATACCCCCGACCCCGCCTGCAGAGTGGCGTCTCATCAGTATCTGCGTGAATAAAAACGCCTGTCTGGCAATGGGGTCATCGTGGAGGGAAGGGTGAGGTACCTGCTGTGAGGACTGGCCAGGGAAAGGCGGGATGGGCTCTGTCTGAACATACCCTGGCTGATAGGCAGGAGGTGCTGTCTGAGTGGGACTGTAACCCGGGGAATATAGTCCATCTCCCTCTGTGCCATACTCAGTGGAGATATTGAACTGGAACGGGTCCTCCTCCTCGTGTCCACCCTGTAGTAACTTACAAACTAGATAATGTATTGAATAAGAAATGAGGATGAATTACGTATTTTAATTTAAATTATACCTCGGCCGGCATCCTAGACTGGGATCCCATGGCGTCATGTGCGGCTCGGCCCATCAACTCGGCACCTCGGTCGAACCCCTGACCGACCGTCTCAGCATCATGGACGCCTGCAAACACGTCCTCATCACCAGTGTAGGGGACATAGACATCGGGCTCGTCAGATATGTCGTCGACCGCATCAACACCGCCCAAGCCAGCGCACCTCAGTAGAGAGTTGAGGCGCGCCCTGTACCCACACTGGCACACCGCGGGTACGTTGTACTTGAGGATGACCTTCCCGAGCCTCTTCCATCCCCTGGTGACGGCCATCGTAGCCCCTATGACGCAACTCTTGACAAGATATAATGCCTGAAAATTGAAAAAATTATGAAGAAGTTGTACAATTGTAAATATTAATAGTTTTGAATTTGAAATTTCAAATCAAAAATACCGTGGCTGCGAGAGGTGCGTCGGCGGGGATAATACTGTGGATCCGTCCTCTACGATCCCTCGGCTTCGGTACCCGCTCGTGCGGGTTGTCGGCGATGTATCCCTCAATGAATATGGTGTACGCGCCGTGATCCTGATACCAATCTCTGTAAGGTCTGTACGAATTACAACAAATGTTAGATATTCCGATCAAAAAGCCATAGTTGAAGTTTTGAATTAATAAAATTTCTTACACTGGCGCGACATCCATCTGACGGTCGGGCTCGGCCAATGGGGGATCTGCCTGTCCTACCTCGAACACGTAATCGGCACGGGTAATCCCCCAGTCCTTGCCTGCAGTGGTCTCCCTGGGATGGTGCAGAGCTCGCCAGACATCCTCGCTGATCGGTGCCGGGGGCGGAGAAAGCTGGCGCATCCCGAACTGTCTCATGACCCGTCCGGGGTAATGGTGCTCGATGATCTATATATATTAATACGTTAGACTGTTTTTATTAAATTAAGTTGATTGTGTAAATAACTAACATAAAGAAATTACGGTACCTGAAAACATATGAGCGGCACCACTGCACGCCAGAAACGCTCCTGCTGACGACATCGCTCCGGCAATATCTCAAGATATTGCCGATGTGCGCCATCCACCTCGACCTGGAAGTATAGATTTAATATCGTATATCAAGTCGAACTGGAAAAAATTTAAATAAAAATAAAAATAAAAGTAAACTTACATAATCTCTATAGGGCTCCCAAGTGACAAACTCGGCATCATCTCTGAGATGCTCGATCTCCTGTCTGCAGAATGTGATGCCGAGCGACGCGCCATGCCCTGCACCCACCCAAATCTTGGGATAGCAGTACTTGGCGGCAAATGCAGGGCAGTTGTCCGGCTCGGGCTTGCCCCACTGCGGCACATCTGTCTTGCTGGCCAGGACTGGACGGCCAACGATCAGATGTGCGTAGGACCAGTGCTGTAGTAACATGCACGGTCCTATGAAGGTCTTGTTCTTCTTCAGACAGGCTGTGTTAAGACCCCTTTACAAGAAAATAAAGTCATTGTTACGACACTACGATGTATACTATTTGAAAATATTTATAAGAAGGTGTTTTTTACCTATATAGGCATGCCAGCGTGGCACCTCCCCAGTTGAACCTGCCCGCAGTGGACAGGTCGCGCAGAAGCTCGAGGTAACACAGCCGCACCTGATCTCCATGCGAATCCGAAACAACCGGCAGGTGATCATCTCCAAAATATAGGCGCGTAGATATCGGTCACTAACCACCTGTTATAGATTTAAATTAGAACATTACTTACAAGAAAATAAATATAATACTATTTAAATTAAATCTTGTACAAGTAAATACCTGATCTGGTCGATCCGGAAAGACCTGGAATCTCGCCCGCAGCTTTGCCAAGCTGATGCAGCTGGGCGAGACCACAGTCTTCTCACCTCTCTTCTTCTCTTTCTGGAGATCCTCGTGCGGGATACCCAATAGCTCCAAGCACAATGCACGAAAATCTCCGTACTCGACGCCCGTGACCGGCTCCCCAATAATGGTCATACCCCACAGGCAACTGACGTCCTATAGGGTGACTGTCATCTCAGCATGGGGGAGATGAAAGCTGTGCGTCTCGGGACGCCATCGCTCAACGAGGCCAGAAGATAAACCCTCGTCAGCATTCTCCTCGGCCATCTGGGATATTTGGTACAATCACATCGAGCGTAAAATCCCCCCGTACGCCGGCTGGTACCGTAGATGCTGGCGGTTGTGACGAACCGTAACCGCATCCAAACCTTGCATTTAATTAAATAATCAGATCAAGTTCATTCATCAAAAATTCGGAATGACAAATTTATAAATATGACAAATTTACTTACCCCAGTGGCAGCCTCTAAAATCCGATGCTCCGCATTCGGATACCACAAGAAGTCGCTGACCCTGTCGGTGCGACTCCGGATACCCGGAACATCTGCCAATGCTGTCTCGATGTACTGAGACATCTCGTATGGCGTGGCTGTAGGAGCATGCTGTGTACCCCTACTGGAGGATGGTCTACTGGAGGATGGTCTACTGGTACTCATGCTGTATTGGATAATTTTTGGTCAAATATGAGAGTTTGGTAAAAGTCCGGTTTAAATTTGGGTACAATTCTAATTAAATTTGGGTACAATCGAATTAAATTTGGATACAATTCTAATTAAATTTGGGTACAATTCTAATTAAATTTGGGTACAATCTAATTAAATTTGGGTACAATCTAATTAAATTTGGGTACAATCGAATTAAATTTGGATACAATTCTAATTAAATTTGGGTACAATCGAATTAAATTTGGGTACAATTCTAATTAAATTTGGGTACAATCTAATTAAATTTGGGTACAATCGAATTAAATTTGGGTACAATTCTAATTAAATTTGGATACAATTCTAATTAAATTTGGGTACAATCGAATTAAATTTGGGTACAATTCTAATTGTAAACCCTAAATTAATATCTAATTCTAAATGCTAAATCTAAACCCTAAACCCTAAATCCTAATCCTAAACCCTAAACTACACCTAATTACTACTCTACACTAAAAATTAAAACTAGAGAAGAAGAAGAAAATTTACCCGAGGTTGAAGGGATTGAAACTTGAAATGAGATGTTATGAAATCGGAATCCAGCGGCCCCTTATATAGGCTGGGGACCGCTCCGGCATTCTGCGGACCCTGGGACCGCTCCGGCATTCTGCGGACCCATATGAGGGTCCGCTCCGGCATTCTGCGGTACCCCCCATATGGGTCCGCTTCGGCATTCTGCGGCCGTGTTAGATTTAGAATTGACCAAAAACGATGGTTATTTTATTAATTTATTTTTTATAAATGTTATAAATAAAAATTTCGGGGTAATACAACTAGAGATTCTCTGGTTATCGTTTAAATAATTCATAGTCAAGATAAGACTTCATTTGGCAAACTTTCCGAAATTTTTAAAAATACCATTGTTTAAAAAAAAATCATTGTTTTTGAAAAATTCGAAATCTAACACGGTCGCAGAATAATTTTGCGGACTCAAATGCTGGACACCGCACAGGCATTCTGCGGACCTCTGGCTGGGTCCACAGAACCATTATGCAGACCCATTTTTTTTTTTTCAAACTTTGAGATATCTCATAAATGGGGCACGCATTCTTAGAACAAAAAAAAATTAAAATTCCAAAAAAATTGAGATATCTCATACAGATGCACGTGGTGCCTCGATTAAACACCAAAAAAAAAATAGGTTCGCAGAACGCCTGTGCGGTCTCCAGCAGTCCGCAAAATCATTCTGCGGCTGTAGTAGATTTCAAATTTCCCAAAAACGATAATTTTTTGGTTTATTTTTTTTAAACTGTGCTAACTTTAAAAATTTCGGGCAAACTTTCTTCAGAATTTGTTTATTTTAAGAAATATTATTATCTTTTGTTACCGAATCATTTCAGGCATTTCTAAGGGAACCAAAGGCATTTCTAAATATTTGATCTAAAATTCTGGACCATTCAAAACTAGTGATTTTCTACTTATTTAGAAAAGAAGTACAATTTAAAAAAAATATATAAAATTTGATCTCTAAATACATTTGAACTTCGAACTTTGAAATTAGGAAAATAGATCCATAGCACGGTTGATCCGTAATATGCATATTATTGTAGTTTCACTCATACTTTATTATATTTTGTAAAACGGTTATAAAAAAGTCCGAGCTAAATATTTTGTTGAATAAATAAATATATAGCTTTCAGAATGTTTATTTTAATAACTTTTATCATCAAGTATAAATATTTTCTGAAAAAATATAAAATATATTTATGTGCTTATAAGAGATGCATGTAGAATATACAATTATTGCTCTTTCTATTAAGGAGGGTTCAAATGCACCATTATTTTTGTGCTCCAATATGCTCCACATCCTTTATCTCCATTTTCAAAGTCAGAACAGTCGATCTGAACCGCTCAATGATCTTCATAATAAAATATGCTTGGATACCAAATTTTATATTTTTTTAGAATTTTTTTACTATTTTTTTAGATAGGTACAAAATCACCTTTTTAAGGAGATTCTGGACCATCTGGTAAAGTGATACTGTACCTGTCCTAAAAAATAGTAAAAAAATTCTAAAAAATATAAAATATGGTCTCTCATATTTTATTATGAAGATCATGTTGAACGGTTCGGATCGACTGTTCGGACTTTAAAGATAGATATAAAGGATGCATAGCATATTGGAGCACAAAAATTATGATGCATTTGAAACCTCCTCTTCTAAAATATATAAAAAATTAATTCTAAACAGGGGATGTAAGACCAAGAAAATTCTTAACATGAGCTTTCTTATTTGGATAATATACTCCTGTTTATTGTAAACTCTCGCTATCAACTCTACGTATGTTACATTTTTATAGATAATATACTCGTGTTTATTATAAAACCTCGCTGTCAACTCTATGTATTTTACATATATATTTTTTTTGAAAGCTTGGTAGATGCTGCTAAAGTGTATGTTACATGAGGGTTCAAATGTCTCCATCATGCCTCCATTTTTAAAAACTTTAATAACTCAAAATTTAAAACTTAAAAGTCAAATAAACCGTTGGATATGATCTATATCATTTTATCTATGTGCTCATTAAAAATTATCACATTTTGTGTTTTTATGTGAATCAATAAGTTGAAAAAATCAATGTCTAGAAATTATCCACATTAGTACGTTTTTTACAAGCTCTTGATGACAACCAAAATAAAATTGAAATGTCATAATTTTTTACACGTGCATAGATAAAATGATATACGTAGATCATATCCAACGGTTTTATTTTGACTTTTAAGTTTTAAATTTTGAGTTATTAAAGTTTTTAAAAATAGAGGCATGATGGAGGCACACAAAATAGAGGCATTTGAACCCTCCTCATGTTACATTGTTAACTATCAAGTATCCATCAATTCTAATAAAGTCAAGATAAGACTCTATTTAGAACACTTTCTTCATAATTTTATTTTTAGAAATGTATTAATTTTTTTGTCAGAAAATAGATAGATGAGAAACTTTTATCGATCCCATTCCTTTAGACATTTTTAAGAAATCCAATCATTGATTCGGTCACTTTAGATATGTTTAAAAAATTACAGGTCTTCAAATTTGATAAGATTTTTTTTTAAACTTAAAGGAACCGAAATATTACTTTTGTTTCTTTAGCATCAATGCAAATACAAGACATGTATCAATGCATAAAAGAACCGAAACATTCAAAATTTAACAAAACCAAAGAATTGTTTCGGTTCCTTTAACATCAATTTAAAAAGGAAATGTGCAACAATGCGTAAAAGAGCCGAAGCAATGTGTAGGGTTTCGGGTAGGTTAATAGTGCAACAATTCTGTCAATTCATGATTTGTTCACTACCCGAAAATCAGAATCCATGTATAAAACTAATTCCAAGATTAATAAAGAATTTACCACTAGACGCGCAGTGCAGCGGAAACGTCAATTCTAGTCTAGCAGTAGCCTTCTTCTCCTTTCCTTCTCGTGTCGGATTCACGCAACAGCCCAGCAGTCACGCCTCTATCAGTATCCACACGAACAGGTTGACAAACTACTGAAATTCGGTATGCTAGTACCGAATTAACAGCCCCGTCTTTTCTCTCTTTTTCTCTCTCTCGTTTTCTGAATAGAAAATGAATATAAAATCTGGAACCCAAAAACCGAACTGTTGGTGTATATTTATAACAGATCGCACCAGTTCATTGAGCCTATTCACTTGCACCATTTCATTGGAGCCTCTACAGAAAACCTTATCTGATCTGATCAGATCAGATCAGATCAGATGATCAGATCAGATCAGATGAGAATAAACAGAAATTCGGGCCTAGCCCATTAAGACCTGATCCATATTAATTATTAATATGGCCCATGATATTCTGGCCTATTAGTACATTTCTAACACAATGTTCCTTTAAATTTCAGATTTTTTTTAACAATAAATATTTATTATATATCTAAATAAAAAAAAAATCTGCACTTGCTCTTGGGTGCATATAGACGAGTAGCTAAATTTGAGTCTGATGTCCATCGGACTCAAAGTGAGTTCGATGGGTTTGATGACCGTCCAATATGCTTTAAGATTCGCGCCAGCAATTTTCGCGTCTGCTTTAAATTTGTGCGCGTAAATCTTAAAGCAGATTGGACGATCCTGAAACCCATTGGACCCAAATTTGAGTCCGATGGGCATCGGACCCAACCTGCTCTCATAGACGAGAGCATGACTATGACATTAATTACTAATTAGTAATAATAATTACTTACAATACACACCCAACAGACCCAATTCAAGTGAAAGCAATGTGTTAGATGTGTAGTCTATTTAGTCATGGTGCATATCTTGTCAATAAAAATAAAAAAAGGCTAGGTATCTGGTGGCCGTTCCTTTTTTTTTTTTTCATTAAATAAAAGATATCAAATGTCTAGGCTGCGTCAGATTTATTGCGCACAATAGATTTTTGTTTTAATTTGTTTCTATAACTTTTAGTTAACTTATTTTTTTTACAATCACTTGGCTGTTGTCAACCAATAAATTACTATTAGATAAAAAAAATTCTTAATAAATGTTAAGAAATAAAATGATACAAAACATAATTAAGTTGCAAAGAATTACTAAAGAAAAAAAAAAAATCAAAGGAGCGGTATAAATTGGGTCTTTGTAATGCTCTTTTTTAAAGTAAAAATAAGGAATTAAGGATCAAGCTATTATCTATTAGAGGATCAAGTTATTATCCACTTTCAACATTTGAAAGTTACAACATCTTACAACAATTTTGTTTTGTAATTTTTAAAGTCCAAACAGTCGATCCAAACCGTTCAACGTGTAATCTGTATTAACATGTGCTTCAAGATCAAATTTTACATTTTTTTGAATTTTTTACTATTTATTAAGTATTTTACAAAACTGCTGTTTTTAGATAATTCTGGACCACTGAAAAACAACAATTTGTAAAATACTTAATAAATAGTAAAAAAATTCAAAAAAATGTAAAATTTGATCATCAAGCACATTTTGGTACAGATTGCATATTGAACGGTTTGGATCGACTGTTTGGACTTTAAAAATCACAAAACTAAATTGTTGTAAGATGTTGTAAGATGTTGTAACTTTCAAATGTTGTAAGTGGATCTCTTCTCTATCTATTATTACTAAATTGAAAGTTTAGGGACCAAAATGTAAAGTAAAAGGAAAGGGAAAGGGAAAGGTCCCAAAAGATTTGAGACATGTTCTTACTTACAAGGGTCTTTGTAATGCTAAATTTAAAGTTTAGTTGTTACTTTGTTATCACAAAAATCAATTTTTCGTTACCAATTTTAGGCAAGAATCGGTTGCAAAAATCAATTACACATGCGTAATCTATGTAATAAAATTTAATGACTCGCTTCTCATATGTGTTTTTAACAAAAATTAATACATGTACCACTTTTGTATCCGGTACCTGGTTAAATTAAGCTTATCTTCATGGAATATTAGATGGATGTACCGCCAAAAGCTACAAATTAGTGGGTCCAAATAGAGTTGGATCCCATATATCAACCAAAAGGTGAAGCTATTCATAATTTTCATTTTCATGCATGTACCTTTATGCCTAGAGATTGTATTACCACCTAGGAAATCTAGGTCCACATAGGAATGATTTTAATCATATTATACATGCATGAAGTGTTGTTATAAATTAAATACCTAATTAATCTTAAATATACAAATCAAATACACAAATCATCTTAGAGAGGACTACAAGATTGAGGCAATTTATATGAATTTTAAAGGCCCAAAATCTTGCCGAAATTTTTAAAGTTAGCACAGTTTAAAAAAAACTAAACCAAATAACCATCGTTTCTAGGAATTTCGATTTTCACCACGGCCGCACTAGCATTATGAGGACCCAAATGCTGGAGACTGCACAGGCGTTCTGCGTTTTTTTTTTTGGGTGTTTTATCGAGGCACCACGCATCTGTATGAGATATCTCAAAACTTTTAGTTTTTTAATATTTTTTTGTTCTAGGAATGCGTGCCACATTATGTGAGATATCTCAAAGTTTGAAAAAAAATGGGTCCGCAGAATGCCGATGCGGCCGTGGTGAAAATCGAAATTTCCAGAAACGACGGTTATTTGGTTTATTTTTTTTGAACTATGTTATAAATAAAAATTTCGGAAAATCTTGTACAAGCATACTTAGTCTATAGTTAGTTTCCTTTTTTCTTTTTTTTCTTTTTTTTATCTTTACAGTATTTCTTTTAATAATTAGATTTCTAATATTATGCAAGGACTTTATACAAAATATGATTATTTTATATAAAATTTTGACATCGCATAAATATAAAAAAATTAGTGGTTAAACCAGTTAGCTTATCGGTCGACCAATGAACCGTTGATCAAAATTGGACCGGATTGGTGTCCAGTTCAGTTACATAACATTAACTTCCCCACAATTACAAAAAAAGAAGTTGCAATTAATGGTTAATAGAGATGGAGAGCCCACTATAATAATTTTTTATTGTTAAAACAAATACTTCAAATATGAATCTCAACAAAAGAATTAACACATCTGATCTCGTGTACAAACAAAATTTATAAAATATTTAATTTTTTATACAATAAAACTGAAAACATAAGCATAATAAAATTTATCCAATACATTTTCCTTGACCTCCTGATATTTAAACTATAGATAAAAACTTTAATTATTTTGTCAGTGGAAATGTAAGTCAAAAGTAACAAATTATGGCAACACATTTCTTTTCATATTACAAAGGCAAAAGAAAAGAAAACAGTCAAATTCTTCTTTAGCCAGGTAAAAGAAGGTGCTTAGAGCATTTATAACGGTGATTTCTTTTAAATTGCTAATTTGATGTGTTAATTGCTAATATAATTGCTGGAATGTACCACCGTTTTTAAATTAGCAAGTTTGCTTTAAAAGCTACTTTTTAGAGCATCTACAATGGTGATTTCTTTTAAATTGCTAATCTGATGTGTTAATTGCTAATATAATTGCTGGGATGTACCACATTTTTAAAATTAGCAAGTTTGCTTTAAAAACAACTCTAATTAAATTTCTGAGATGGAGTGATTTAGAATTTAAGAATCCGTTTAATTGTTAAACTCAGTGACGTGATTCAAATTAATTGCTAAATATTTGCTAGAATGAAAATGCTCTTAGTTTGATACAACCTTTTAAAAAAATGGTAAACCGCAATATAAAATATGAAATAATGAGATACCATTTTGAACAAACAATGATAACTCGCACCATAATCACTCGAAGGTAAAAAAAAAATAGATTGCTTGCACCATACTCATCCAATGCTTCATGTAAACGAGATAAGTGTAGGTCCAATGCCCATCGGACCTAGTTTGGTTCGATGGGCAGATCTACCGTAGGAGAACGGAGTAATTTGTGCGCACGAATCTTGAAACATACACGCACGGAGTTTAAAACATTTCGCACGAATCTAAAAGAAAATCAATGGTGATTAAACCCGTATATCTGAGGTAGGTCCGATGCCCATCGGACCTACTCTCAAGTCCATGTAAACACGCGCTGTAAAAAGTAAAAACAAAGGATCCAGCTGGCCAGTGCCCCGTACGAATAGAATAGAAGTGTTTTGGTATTTGTGTTTTTATAAAATTATTTTTATTTGTATCTTATCTGTATTATAATATTATTATCTATTAATCATTACCTCGTCTGAATCTTAATTTCTGTCATTTAATTATAAATAATTGATAACTTATACAATCTAACTCAAAATATTCCAAAGAAATAAATATATTTGTTTAAAAATTAAACCTACCCCCATTGTAAAATATAATAGGGTTAAAATGTTTTATTGATTTTGTGCCTCAATCATATGCGGTATCCTTTCCTTCGTTTTTAAAGTCTAAAATTCGAAACCACTCAACATGATCTCTATATTAAAATATGATTGGAGATCAAATTTCATATTTTTTAGATTTGTTTACTAATTTTTTAGATAAGTACAAAATTATTGTTTTTGGATGGATCGAGAATCTTACTTTTTCTCTTCGTACATATCTAAGAAAACAGTAAATTTTTTCCCAAAAATGTAAAATTTAGCCTCTAAGCACATTTAAATAAGGAGATCATGTTGAGTGGTTTGAATCAACTGTTTGAACTTCAAAAATAGAGATAAAAATGTAGAACATGATTGGAGCTAAAAGAAAAATACAACAATTTAACCCTACTCAATCATAAAATATAAAATATAATGATCAATCTCATTATTTTTAAAGAATATAAGTACTAATTAAATAACATTATATAAAATGTTATATATCAATGACGTCATAATATATCAATTAAATAAAATTATAGAAAATGTCAAACTCAACTATGTACGAATGAAATACTTATAATATATAATCTTATATTTATCCTTTATTTTGCAGGGTAACGATTAAATAGCTCTTATCTATATTCTTATATGTTCAAGCTAATACTTTTTTTATTCATTACTTTGCCTTATAAATTAAAAAAAAATATAATTTTTTATATCCGCTTTAACGAAAATGATATGAACAGGATAAACAGGTAAGAGACAATATGACAGGATAAACAGGATAAAAAATAATAATTTTTTATATCTGCTTTAATCACTGTTGAATATGATATGATAGGAATCATAGGATAGATAACCTAATTAAATCACTGTTGCACTAAGAGCCAATTACTAAACCTGAAGTTAA
Organism: Carex parvula; assembly: GCA_025461045.1. Classification (NCBI taxonomy): domain Eukaryota; kingdom Viridiplantae; phylum Streptophyta; class Magnoliopsida; order Poales; family Cyperaceae; genus Carex; species Carex parvula. Next base: position 16,081 of record JAJGRW010001424.1, read on the forward strand.
TTTCAGTAACTTCCAAGGTTATATCGGAATAAGTTCATTTAGAATTCAAGATTCCAATTTTTGGTCCGACTGTACGACTATGCACTTCCCCTCTCTCTCCTACTTGGATAAAAAGAGAGCCACTTTGATTTTCTAGAGGAAACAGAGAGAGAGAGAGAGAGAGAGAGAGAAGGAGATGCGATCACAAGGCGAAGAAAGTTAAAAGACTTGAGAGCTATTGATAGCAGCTGGAAGTGAATAAAATCCCAGGCAGGCGTAGCCGCGTAGAGAGAAATCAATCGCATGAATTGAATTAATGAGAAGAGCTGCCATGTCTCAAGCTCTAAGAGTTGTAGAGAACTTGTCACTTCCATCGGTACCATCTCTGTTTCTCTCTGTTTCTCTACAAAATTAATTCTCTGATGCTTTTCCTTATTAATAGCGGTAATTGTTCACGCCTTTTCGAAGCAAATTCATTCATTCATTTTCATGTTGCTTGATTGATCACAATTGATTAGCAACTAATTGCAATGTAGCTTATAGAACAGGGATCGATAGCTAGGTTTTACTCGAAATTAAAAGAATCAGCGTGAAGCTTAGTGCATCGCATCACTTTTAGTGCGTCAATGGAGCATGCATATTAGCATTATTATTGTGCAACTGTCAAATATTAAAGTTTTCTTGTTTCTCTTTTTCCTTTTTCTTTTGTTCTTTGATTCAAACGGAATGTGTAGGAGTAGGACCGGCACTTCCAAATCCAAATAATCTATTTTAAACAAATAATATATTTTATATTTTTTATGCGAGGCAGTTTCTAAAGAAAATAATTAATGAAAAATAAAGAGTGAGGCTACGGTGCTATGCATAGCACGGATTTGGTCCGTGCTACGGCTCAAAATTTGACTTTTCAAAATCCTAAAGGTCGATCCGAACCGTTCAACATGATTATAAAATGAATATGTACTTGCAAATCAAATTTTACATTTTTTCGAATTTTTTTACTATTTTTTCGAGTAGGCTGTTTTTGGATGGTCCAGAATGTTCAGATCAAGTGATTTTTGAAAAAATAGTAAAAAAGTTCGAAAAAATATAAAATTTGGTTGGCAAGTACATATTCATTTTATAATCATGTTGAACGGTTTCGGATCGACCGTTAAAATTTTGAAAAGTCAAATTTTGAGCCGTAGCACGGACCCCATCCGTGCTATGCATAGCACCGTAGCCTCACTCAAAAATAAAATTGTCTATATATTAAAATATTTAAATAATATTGTGTTAATAAAAAAAGGAGTAGTATTAATATCATCACCCCTTTACAGATCATGTGGAATAGATCCTATTTTTGTTTTTTTATGTCACTGTTTCCTGGTCCCACTAGCATATAAAATGGGACCCTGTGTAACTAGTAATAAGATGTATTATAAAAAGAATAAAAATTAAACAAATGATGCGAACTTCAATTCTTTTTTCCATTTTTGACTGTATTAATTAGATCCGTGTAAAAGCCAGTTTGATGTGTAGCAAAAAGAAGAAATTAGGAAAAAAAAATTCGAGAAATATTTTGTAGAATTAATGTGTCTTGTTTATTTTTTCAATTAAGAATTGATAAAAAAAAAAATATAGGACAGGGATCCAACAATTCCTGTGTGTCCTGAAAAATTTGAAAATCAAACAGCATAAATTGAGAAATTTATTTCTTTCCTCTATTTTCCTTTATAATAAAGAGGAGAGAGATAATTTGATAATAGTTATCGCCATAGTGATTTTTAAGAGTACTTTATTTAACATACAAATTAATATCTGCACAATCAAATTTCAAATAATATTAATATTGTTTGATAATCTATAAATGATCATTAATGAAACATGCACTAAATCATATATTTTTTTTTAACATGACAAAGTTTTTTTGCACTGAATTCTTCTTTTGATCTGCACGATTTTTGACGAAAACCAGATGGTCCAAATGAGCATTTGGGAGTAGGGATATTTGGGTGCAGTGGAACCCTCCTCTTATATTAGATTTTAAGTTCAAATTTTAATTTTGAAAATTATAGATTGTCAAAATAAATTATTGTCAAGTGAGGAATATTTTTAAACAAGTGTAATAACTGGTATAAACCAAATTTATCTAAGAACAATAATCTACCCTCAACAGCATGCCAATGCTACTAATTTACCATGACAAATTTGAATTATTTATTCGAATTATTCATGTCCATAATGACGTGATAAATTAATTTACAAAATTTACAAGATTTTTTATATCAATCATGATTTTGATCGTTTGTTGTCTTGTTGGGCAAATTATTACTGTCAAATCAATCATGACATGCACCTTGTAGTAACTAGTAAGTAAAACTGTGGCACTAAAATTTCTCTTGATAAAATATTACCAGAGAAAAGTGTAAATTTTTTTAAAAGAAAGAAACAAAAGTTCCTTTTGTCCCACTAATCAACTAAGTTCCATAAAGAACCATAAAGATATATTAATTAAATTGCAGAGCTCAGAAAGGTTGTCTAATCTCAGCTCATGAGCTCAACTACAAATCATTTTCATTACATAAATGCAGTGTTTTAACATTCGGTTCTCATGCGGTATTCAGAAGGCCACCACATACTGCATATACGGTATGCGGCCGAATATCCGGATTCTTATTCGGATTTATATATGCGGATTTTTTTATTAAATATTTAATCCCACAATAAAGCAGCATGTAGAGAGGTTATAAATGACTTCTGAGTGGGACACTTGAAGAGAACACTTACCTGGCGGGTCTAAAACTCATTTAATGGGTTATGGATTCGGATCCGGAACTCTTTAATGGATTTTGAATGTTTTTTAATTTTTTTAAAGCATAGATTCAATATTCGATCCGAATAGCTATTTTTTATTTGGCCGAACACTGAATAGAAATATACGGCCGTATATTCACCGAATATAACCGAATTTTAAAACACTTCATAAATGAATAATAAAACTTTCCTTTCTTTTTCATCTTTGTTCTTACTTATTATTCAATTCATTGGCCAGAAGTTTTAATGCCACAATTTCTTCCAAAATGGAAGAAACAAATATCTCCTTTTCTCTCACATCTTGTCATACTAGGACCAATCAAGTCAAAATTCTATGAAATTATCTCAAAAGTTGTTCGTTTCATCTGAGATATTTTTCGTTGAAAAATATTTTTTCCCGTTAGATTAAAAAAAAACAAAAAAAATACTAATCGCTAATAACGGTACTTGTTGGTTCTTGTTAAAAGATCTGGATCATATGTACGCAATGTCAATAGTTGGACCAAATGCTAGCAATGCTAAAAATTTGTGAAAGCGATGTGATGACTGCCATTGATGGATGAGTCTGGACAAAAATGTCAATGACGATTTGGTTATACCCATAATAACAAATTTTTGAATAATATTCATATTATATTGAAATTATTATATTTTTAGCAGATATTCAATTTATTTTTAAATTTGACGAATTATACAAGCGAGAAAAAATATTTACAAAAGTTGTGAAACTTATTTATAAAATATCAATATTATATCATGAGTAGAACTAGGGTGTGATATGCTCACCAAGCCATTTGGTGAGCACACCTCCAAAAACCGCATTTTCAAAGTTCAAATAGTCGATTCGAACCTTCCAACGTGTTCTTCATATTAAAATGTGCTTGGAGACCAAATTTTACATTTTTTGGAAATTTTTTACTATTTTTTCAGAATTTTTGAAAATCAGTGTTTTTTGAATTTTTTTTTTATTTAATGAAAAGTGATGATTTTCAAAAATTCTGAAAAAATAGTAAAAAATTTCCAAAAAATGTAAAATTTGGTCTCCAAGCACATTTTAATATGAAGAACACGTTGGAAGGTTCGAATCGACTATTTGAACTTTAAAAATGCGGTTTTTGAAAGTGTGCTCACCAAATGGCTTGGTGAGCACATCACACCCTAGTTCTACTCTTATATCATTGTAAAGCAAAAAAATATTTTTTTAATTATATGTACACTATTAATAATATTATAAACTTTTTTATCTTATCCAATCACATAATTATTGCTAAACAGACCATTTGTAAGCTGTTACTTGTTAGTAGGCTGCAAAAAAAGCTCGTAGTTTGTAATTCTATTGACTTCGATTTGAAAAAAAATTTGCAATTAACTCGTTCGATTGAAGTTAATTATGAAACAAATCAACCCAGTTCAGTTTAAATCTTATTCAAACTCAAACTGGGTATCGTTCGTTTGAAATTGGTTCGCTAACTATTTAGGTTCAAATCTCAAATTAACATGTAGCGTTCAAATTAGAGCAACGCCAGTGACTCAGTGCAAAATGAAGGTTTCATTTCAAATAGGTACAAATAGGTACTGATATGATAAGATAAGATCCAATGGAATGCTTAGTTTAAGCTATTCAATTTTAAAAAATAACTAAAGGTGGTAGGGCTGCCAAAAAAAAGCTCGTAATTCGTGATTCGATTGACTTCGATTGAAAGAAATTTACAATTATCTCGTTCGATTGAAGTTCGTTATGAAACAAATCAAACTAGTTCAGTTCCAATCTTATTCAAATTCAAACTCAAACTAGAGTAAATTTAATTTAGTTTGATTCGTTTGCAGCCGTACTTGTTACCAAGTGCGCCCCCTTTATTATCACGTGGGTTACAGTAATTTGTCATATTGTCAAACCGACATGAAATTTTTGATTTTTTTTTCTTAAAAAAAATGAAGAGGTACGCATGTGAGGAAAGCGAGAGGGTTAGGTATGGTTTTAACTTAAAACAAATTTAAAAATGTAAACATCATCCTCACGAGTTACTTTCCTAAGCAAATTAACCCAATTTTTTTATTTTTAGAAATTCAATAAAAAATTTATTGGGAAATGGAGGGAGAGTGTTTTGATTTTTTCAATTTCATAGAACCGAATTAATAATTTGATGTCTTTGGTTGCCACACTGCTTGTGCATTTTCTGACAATCTTTTTATTGAATTTCTAAACTTAAAATTCTGTAATTAACTTTCTAAAGTCCAAATAAATGAGAAATTTTGTATGAAGATTGATTTTCTTGGACACTAGAAATGAAAAATTCAACCAATTTATGATTTCTGAATTCTGAGTGTGTAACGCTGTGAATTTCTGATTTCTTTGACCAAGTCAAAGTTATCTGAAATTGTTGGTCAACATAATACACCGTATTAAATGCGTATGGTGGTAGAATGATTAGGTAAGTAAGAAAAAAATTCATTGCAACATAATTCCAAGTCATGGCTAACCTGTCACCTTCACAAATTCTCACCCCTATTTGTATATCATATTAACCCACGGTAATGAAAAGAATAAAAGGTTCATGCACCTTTGCATGTGCCAAGCATTTTCCTTCGGACATTTTTATTAATATCCAAATTTAATTAGAAAATATTAATTATATTTTTAAAAATATTCAAATCGGTTATTTAATGACTGGTCCAATTGTTTTCTCAACCTACCATTAAATAGTCGGTTCTCAATTTTTTTTCTGTTGAAATAGTAATTAAATGGTCATTAAATGGCCGGATTGTGTCTAATTGTGTACATAATAGGCATTAAATGACCAATTCTGACAAGGGAAAAATTGTGTACATAATAGTCATTAAATGGCCGGATTGAATCACAGAAAATTGTGTACTCATTATTATTTTTATTTGGAAAAAATTGTGTAGAAATTATTGTTTCCTTTTGGAAAATTGTGTATACACACTGTGATAAAAATATTGTGATGAGCATGAATGCGGTGCTCATTTATATATCAAGTTTGGTTCAATGTATTAGACAATAGAAACTGAAAGGTTGCATAGAAAATATAAATGAGAATTAAATAGAAAGCAACTAACTAAACTGAGAAGAACATGCTTCCTCAACAACATAATTACGATCGTATTTATTCGTGATTTAATGACCATTTAATGACTATTTCAACAGCAAAAAAAAAAAAAAAAAATTGAAGACCGGCCATTAAATGTCCGGTTGAGAAAAATAGAGAACCGGCCATTAAATGACTAGTTTGGGCATTTTTAAAATACTGAGCTGGATATAATTAATATTTTCTAATTAAATTTGGATATTAATAAAAATGTCGGATTTTCCTTTAACATTAATTTAAGGCAAATTCTTCTATGGGCATAAGGACCTATTTGTAAAATGAGCATATTTTCATTTTCAAAGTTCAAACAGTCGATCCGACCGTTCAACATTTTCTTCATATTACAATATACTTGGAGGCCAAATTTTACATTTTTTTGAATTTTTTTACTATTTATTAAGATGGGTACAAAATTCAATGGTCTGAATTTGACTAGTTTTGTAAAATACTTAATAAATAATAAAAAAATTCAGAAAAATGTAAAATTTTACCTCCAAGTACATTATAATATGGAGATAATATTGAACGGTCGGATCGATTGTTTGAACTTTGAAAATAAAAATATGCTCATTTTACAAATTGGTCCTTATGCCCATAGAAGCATCCCTCTTAATTTAATACCAATTTCATAAAAAAAATATAGTGCTTCACTTCAACATACCAGATCTGACTAGCATTTTAAAGAAATAATAATTGCTTATTGGGGGAATAATGCCTGACTAATGAATAGGATGGTAGAATGATTAGGTAAGAAAATTCATAACAAAGCAACCACTCACCATAAAAAATTACAAGTTGTCATGTAATGTAACCTTATATATATAATTTATTTATTTCTTCTTTTGCCATACCCCTCTGTTAAATGTCACATGTCCAATTAATTATACCATTCAAAGTCTACAAACATACCACGCGTAAAACAAACATAGTATACTGTATAAAACCTACAGTAATAAAGACAAAGAAAACTGGATTAGAGAGAAATTGTACTAAACTCTAATTTAATTTGATTGTGGGTTTTTGTATTATGCTTACATGTGAAACTCAAATAGTTTTTTTATTACCAATGAGCAAATTAAATTAGAGTTATTTTAACAATTGTTGGAGAATTTTGATTGGTGTGAAATCATTTAAATGTAGTTTTTTACGAGGTCCATGCTTGTCAAAAATTTGTATGGAATTAACATTTAATTATGCACTTAGCGGAAAAAATTCATATGGTTTATTAATTTTCTTTTCCATTTAAAGTAGTAGGTAATTATCAATATTAATAATAATTTCCCACAAACTAGTAATTCTGAAAAAAAAAAGATTGAAAAACAAGGTAGGATCGATGTTTGCAACTCCTACCATATTTATAGATTTTATATGGTTTAATTCCACCAAATTAATGCCATATATCATATCATTCATCTTTGCTGAAGCTAGTTACCAAATGCAGGTGCAGGTGGTGGTGATGAATGCAAATATGGGCTGCATTCACTGTCGCCGGAGGGTCACCACCGTCGTCTCCAAAATGAATAGTGAGTATTGACTTTGCATACATACACACACATAAAATTTACATAAAGAAATAGGAACAAAAAAGAGTTCACAACGAGGACTGATGCTTTATTGGCAATTGGCAATGTACATTTTGGTGGCCAAAATTAAATTTCATGATTAAACTAAACAACTATCATGCTCCAAATTTCTCTTGATTGGTGCTTCTTAACTTTGCAAATGTTGCATATAAATGAAATTATTGTAATACAATGAGTTTTGTTAATACTAACTTCATCGTCAAGTGAAACAGTCCATACTTATTAATTTACATAAGAATGATAATGTTTCAGAAAAAATATTAATGTATGTATACAAAATAGATACTAATAGATAATTGCTTGTGCAGCAGGATTGCTAGACTACATGGTAGATTTTGGTAAGAAAGAGGTGGTAGTTAGAGGCAAAATGACAAGTAAAAAGAAGAGCAACATGAAATTTCCAAATTTTTGTGGGTTATTCAGGCTACATTATAGTGGAGCTGATGATCTATCAAGTGCTTTCTCTGTGCCTAAACTAACTCCAAAAGATACCATTTGTTTATGTGTGAAATGATATCCAATCTGTTTGTTTCCTTTCCCCTTTTGTTGTATTTGTAAATTATTAGTTTTGACAAAAGGTGTAGAACTCTTATGGAGAAAAAAAAAACATATATACATCCTTCAAACCAAAAGGAGACAAACTGATATGCACAGCTGTGCAAATAGCATTCAAGATGTGGAGAATCATGTAATTCTCAATTAATTCAATTTTTTTTTCATGTATGTAAAAACTTTTAACTATGTTGGTGCTAATAGTATTTTCAAATATTTTACCATTCAAAATTGGATTTACCATGATACACTTTGATTCATTAATTTAACCAAACTGTGATATTTGTTAACATGAAAAATCAAATACAAGCACTGAGATTAAATCGATGTATATCAAACAATGATGATTGTAAGAGCAAAAATGTAAAGATGCAAAAGAAACAACAGGATACACAGATAGCAAATTATTTCTTCTTCAATCAATTGAAAAAATGAATAAACTGAGCTACAAATGTTATCAACAAATTTATTTTAGATAAAACCCCTCCTAGAAAGCATAGGAAAAAGAGTCAAGAGTATAGAAGGAAAGTGCGAATCTCCATTGGCGCCAACTCCACCACAAGCTCTGACAAGTCGACAGGCCTGCCTCTGACAGGATCAGATTGTCTATCAGAGCCATCTATCCTCCATTTAAGTCGGTTCTTCTCCATTTCATCCCTCCCTTGGTTTGCAGTCAAGCTTGTTTCCTGTATCCAACTTATCTGAAAATCACAAACTTTTATTTTAGTTTGCTGAGAAAGTACAGAAGGGCAATTTCAGATACTGTGAAATTACCTTGTTTCCCTTGAGGAGTTTATTGAGGTCGACAGTAGCTATGACTGAGAGATCTTTGTCCTCTCCAACCTACAACAAAGACCAGCACTTCTATAAAACATCTCATTGTAAATTGTAATACCTAGAGCTCATTTGCACCAGCATATTCTGATAGAGGTACTTTAATATAATCCAGTGTGGTAAAAAAAAAAAAATGAGTGAAGGCAACTTAAAATAAAAAAAAATGGGAGAGAAATAGAAAGTACAGAAGTGGTACTCATATGAACTGCTATATGCCTATTAAATGAATTTAGTAAAAATAGAAGACCTCGTATAGATGAGCCAAGCGCAGCAGGACACTGCCATCTTCAAGCGACTAACACAGAAAAAAAATAAAAAAGTAATATTTGTAAAATCGGATATTTATAATAGTAACCAAATGACAGGCATTACAGGAGAATCAGAAAGTTATAGTTTTACCGATTGTAGATTTCTTATTCGTTCAAACTTTCAGAGGTAGAAAGAGAGGGAGAGAAAAAAAAAACCTGAAGAGTGATCAGTGCGACATTATCTGGCAATTTGTAGGCAGTTCCAGTCAAAGAGAAGGTCGGTATGTGCTTAGCTGTCCACTTTGTTCCATTCTATGTTAACCAAAGAAGAGTATAAATACAAAGATTCCTTTTAATTGATTAGCAGGAACAACAATAAAGGAAATTGACTGCACCTCCACTTCAGAGAATGCTAACAGAAGAGGAGAGTAGATCTCCTGGCCAATGGTGCGGCGCCACCTGGCACCTTCTCCTGAAGGGTCAACACTAAGGTAAAACTTGCCTTGTGTCTGTCAATATAGTGATATCCATTAGCTCTGTTGTGTATGACCATCGGAAGTAACAAATTACTACATATAATTATGCCCTCTAAATTTTCACTTTTACCCTCTTTCAACATGAAAATAGCAGAGTTGGGATAAATCAAACAATAAATTACCAACCAGTACAAAATTAAGACTGGTATAATATTGGTATTGCACCTGACCTGTATGGATACGAATCCCAAATATTAATGAGTTGCATTTTTTTCTAAGTGTACTTACAATTAGACCATCACATTTGTCGTTTACACAGACTGTTTCATTTAGACTTTCACCAACTCCTTTTCCATCATCATGAAGCAATCTCCTGAGTATTATCTCAAAAAGAATACATTATTAGACTTAATCAGGTGTTGATCAAAAGTGCTTCAAAAATCCTCAGAGAAAATGTACCTATGGAGCATGAGTTCAACTTGACCATCTACAATGCTAGAGCCACCTATTGCTCGGTCTACAAGTAATGATAGCTCAGTGCTTTCATCCTTGATATACATCCCAAGATTTATCTAGAAAAAATGTATATACAAGGATTATTATGCATAAATCACAAGATTCAACTTGAATGGAAGTGACTTTTATCCTATTCTCATGTTTGGTTGTAGAAGTACAATAAAGGTCCTTAATTCACAATTCTCAACTATTTAGTTCTACAATTGGGCCAAGTGGAATGTAAGAAAATGAGAACAAAGGTCCCTAGTTCATAATTCCAAATATATTTAGTTCTAAGATTGGGTCAAATGCATAATTAACAATTCGAACATGAGCTTAATAACATGTTAAAAGAAAATTGATTGGACATCAAATATTGGGCTCAATCTTTCCTAATCCCCCAAGTAGACACTTTTTGTGAGAATAAGAATGACTTCTACAACAAAAATAAAAAGAGAGAAATTAATTATACTGGATAATAATTTCCAGCAACAGGTTCGTGCACTTCCAATTCCCAATCTGATCTGTAATCTCTTATCTACAAAAGAAGAAAATAGCACTAATAATCAGAAGATAAAATAAAAAGATGAAACATAGTTATTTGTTAAGTATGGAAAAACAAAATACAAATAAAAATAGTGTGTACTGTTAACACTTTTACATGATAGTCTCTTATTTTCTCTTTAGAGTTACATTAAAAGCGATTTTAAATAAAATTGAGGTCGCATATACCCTTTTAATAAAATCACGGCCGTTGGAGTCGGTGTAGAATGTTTTATTGGTGGCCATGGCTGTTGAAAATTGAGTAACGACTTCTTTCCCGACCTCATCATTAATTGGTAGGGGTCCCACCTACAAATATCAATGTTGAGGTAAATACTTTTAGACCTAAGAGACAGCTTATATTTACATAAACAGGTAGCTTTAAATTAAAGAAATCACATAGAATCTAACATCAGCTTATATTTTGCTCAAATTACACATACCTTCATCTGATTCTGCTTCTACATTAAAGCTCATTAAAAGTAACTATTGTATTTACAAACCCATTTAAGAAGGTTATTTTCTATGGTAAATCCCATTTATCTAAGGAGTTCTCAAAAATTTAAAACAAAATTAAAAGGGAGTCCTTGTAAACAATGTGTAAACATTATTTCGAAATAGGGACTTACTATGTACTCAACTTCCACGTGCTCCTTTTTCTTATAAACTCTAACAATCTGCAATTAGGGAGACAAGCAATTACAAAAGTAACCAAATATTCATAAACTCGGTAAATAAATTATCAGACTGCAACAGTAATTGAGGGTAGGAGATTGCAATCACCTGAGATATCCATGGGTTTATCTGAAAATGCACTTCAT